>CM076409.1:5172564-5463348 GCA_038363315.1 Mugilogobius chulae
AGTTCCCACGTGGGCCTTCTTCAGGGGCATGAAGATGGCCGCGTAGGCAAGTCCACTTTCAATAAAAGACTTTTAATTTGGTAACATTTTTTTTCTTCTTTTTATTATTACATATCTTATAGTTTATTGCTAAATATAGAAAAAACACAAAAGGTCCCCTTTAAGATCATGTCTAAAAAACTTCATATTTCAGTCATTCTTGAGTCAATTTTCATGAAACAAAAGGGACACAGAGACAAATCTCACTCTAAATAAGAATAATAGTAACAATAAGCTGCTGTTTACCTCCTCTGACTGAGAAATGACAATGGAATCAACTCTTTATGAACAGAGCTTCAAACCCAACACCACTGTCCAACTGTTGTATTTTCCCCGATATTGACCGATCCGCATGTGTGATTTGTGATGCTGCGTCTGTGTTCTGTGAGGTTGTATCTGCTCTTTGTGAGGTTGTGTCTGTGTTTTTAGTGTTTTCACAGCAGGAGGCAGATGAACACAGCCCAGGAGACCAGGAGTCGCTCTGAGTCTCTGCAGGAGGCTCTAAACTCCACAAACATCCACTCGAACGGAAACTGCTCTCATTTATATTACTGTCACACAGGGCTGTAAAGAGGTAATCCACGTTTTCAAAGACCAGACCCAGACCAGGATTTGTACACGATAAACTGTGTGTTACTGGCTCATATCACTCCATCAGTAAGAACTAATGTGTTTTCAATGAGTGTGAGAGAAAAAAGTAACAAGGCCAATGAGTTAAATTAATTTATATTTTTGTGTTGACAATGTGAGTCAAAGATTTTCAACTTAGATTTTTAGGTTATAAGAGAGAGAGAGAGAGAGAGAGAGAGAGAGAGAGAGAGAGAGAGAGAAGAGAGAGAGAGAGAGAGAGAGAAGAGACAAGGGGGCAATGAGAGAGAAGGAGGCAGGGAGAGAAAAAGAGAGAGAGGAAGGGAGAAGAGAGGGGAGAGAAGAAAGAGAGAGAGAAGAGAGAGAGAGGGAGAAGAAAGTAAGAGAGAGAGAGAGGGAGAAGAAAGTAAGAGAGAAAAAGAGAGAGGGGAGAGAGAGGGGGGGGAGGGGAGAGAAAAAGAGAGAGGAGGGGAGGAGAGAAGGGGAGAGAGAAAAGAGATAGATAGAAAGAAAGAGAGAGAAGGGAGAGAGAGAGAGAGAAGGGGGCAGTGAGAGAGAGAGCGAGAGAAAAAGAGAGAGAGGAAGAGAGAGGGAGAGAGAGAGAAGGGGACAGTGAGAGAGAGAGGGAGAAGAAAGTAAGAGAGAGAGAAAGAGAGAGGGGAGAGAGAGAAGGGACAATGAGAGAGAAGGAGGGAGAGGAAAAAGAGAGAGAAAAAGGAGGAGAGAGAGTTAGAGAAGAAAGAGAGATAGGGAGAAGAAAGTAAGAGAGAGAAAGAGAAGGGAGAGAGAGGGGGAGGGAGGGAGGGAGAGAAAAAGAGAGAGAGGAGGAGAGGAGAGAAGGGGAGAGAGAAAAGAGATAGAAAGAAAGAGAGAGAAGGAGAGAGAGAGAGAAGGGGCAGTGAGAGAGAGAGCGAGAGAAAAAGAGAGAGAGGAAGAGAGGAGAGAGAGTTAGAGAAGAAAGTAAGAGAGAGAAAGAGAGAGGGGAGAGAGAAGGGGAAGAGAGAGAAGAGACAAGGGGGCAATGAGAGAGAAGGAGGGAGAGAAAAGAGAGAGAGAAAAAGGGAGGAGAAAGGGGAGAGAAGAGTTAGATAGATAGATAGATAGATAGATAGATAGATAGATAGATAGATAGATAGATAGATAGATAGATAGATAGATAGATAGATAGATAGATAGATAGATAGATAGATAGATAGATAGATAGAGGGAGAAGAAAGTAAGAGAGAGAAAGAGACAAGGGGGCAATGAAAGAGAGGAGAAGAGAGAAAGAGAGAAGGAGGGAGGAGAGAGGGAAGAGAGAGAGAGAGCTGAGGTAGAGTGTTGTATTGTAAACTGAGGTGTGAGGCAAAGAGGAAAAAAGGCTGTGAGCCGCCGACCCGGCCCGACCAGGTCAGGTGCAGTTCAGTTGTAGAGAGAGAAGTCTTCAGATTTGGGCTCAAGGCTGATTCCATACGAGCGATCCCTGTTGTTGTTTTCTTCCGTTATTTGTGGCACGTGTGCGCGCAGCGGTAGGCAGAAAATGACTGCAGCGCACGAGAGCACCACAAGGTTTATGATTGACATGTTTGCTGAGCTTGTTTTTTATGATAGAAGTGTCTGTCACCTACACTGTCTGTGACTCTGGGCCGATAAAAACACACAAAAGAAGACTTAAAAGTGAGAAGATAACGGCCTCTGAACACAGTGACCATGACGATTATTATTGTAAAAATCACCGACCATGTTACTGTGAGGACAAGCCCTGGAGCTTACATTACAGACAGAATCATAGCTAGATTTAAGCTAAAAGAAGCAAATCACTAGCGATCCCTCCCAGAGCAGCATGAGGAAAGACGAGGGACAGTTAATTTCTTCAGTGAGTTTCAACATTTTAACATAGCAGTTTCAGATGTGGTATCATCGCGATCCCTTGTGTATCAGAGAATGAGAACCTGGCCTGAATAAACACAGGACCACGAGCTCAGTAATTTCATTATTAAACAGTGTGCACACAATCAAAATCTAAATTCCAAAATCTCCAAATAGCAATTAATAATACTAGCCATATTGTAATTACTGATCAAAATTATCAGTACAAAGTGCAAGTATTTATAAATGAGTGCATTATATTACAAATACACAAAAAGGCAACAGTAAAAATGGCACAGAAGAACCTCCATACCTGTTGGCCATGTTATAGTCTAAAGTCGGTGCTTCTCACATCGCTCAAGGAACAGGTGTGTTGGAAATAACGGGTGTAATGATCGTAAAAAAGAATCCTGCACTTGGACTATGAGCACAAAGCTTTACATTTATTACAGATGATGAAGCGATGTTTCTCACAGTGATGCATCTTGACAAATAGTTGAAAAAAAAATCCTTTTTCTGGCAAGGCCTCCCCGAACTCGCAGAGGGCTTAGAAGGCTTAAGTAGTTGAAGCTGTAACTCAATTCCTGACGTTTTATACACTGTTGATTGATTCTGCTGCTGTGTTTCCAAAGTACAGAAACTATAGCTTTATTCACTATTGAAAACATACCGTAGTCTAATGTAACCCAGGTGACAAATACTGTTCCTGCCTGCCTCTCTCTCCCTCTCTCTCTCTCGAGCGCTCCTCTCATGTGTCTGCCGTCTCTAAATCTCGCGCTATTTTAATGGTTTCCCGGGAAAGTATGACGTCATCAGGTCATGTGACTTGATTAACCTATGAGAGCTTGTCTTTCCCGTGACGTCACATGGTCATGTGACGCGGCGCGGCCAATCGCGGTTGTTTATATGGCGCCTTTGATTTAGTCTAGTTAAGTGCAGTGGGGCAGCTGGATGAGAGATCGAGCTCTGGTCAGTACACGCTATTTTCGTACTTTTTAGCACTTTATTCTGCTTGACATTCAATGCAATGCCTGCTTTGTTGTAGGAGCCCTCTATCGCGACCTGTATCACGCCAATCCGGTTCGTGTATGAGGTGTAGTCAGCAGAATTGGTGAGTGTTTGATTGTGTTTGTTAGCATTAGCTTAGCGCCGCCATGTTATTTCAATGGGCGCTGTTAGCACACTTTACACATTAACTTTATGCCTGGTTCGTTAAAACTCAACCTTTTATATGTACAGACTTAATTGTGATAAGTCTGCACATCCAATGTATGGAGTTACATGTGTGACAATATTCATTTAATGCATTTAAATACGATTTTGCTAATGGATGTTTCTAACATTGATTATGACTTACTGAGCACTTTAGCTTTATTCGAAATGACTTGAAATGTATTTTGATGAATTGTTTTTGCTTACTTCGGCTAAGATGTTAGCATGTGAATGATTTATGGATTATATACATGTATTTTGATGCAATAATCATAGCTATGGATTAAGAATTTGTATGGTACAACAAGTGCTATATTTGATGATATTTGTGTATACACTGGAGCTAATAATACTATAGCCTTTCTTTGATATGGGGTTACATTATTAGTAGATTTATTGAATTCTGGTCCTGTTGTTCAGGCCAGGATTCTGGAACCCGATGGCGAGCTGGAGCAGGCCTAGAGCCTACAGAGCCCAATGAACTGAGTCAACTGCAGAGTCTACAGTCTCCCTCCAGTCCGGTAGGGGGCTCTTAGAGGCCCGATAAACTCACCCCACTCACTTCTACGCCCATTGCACTCACCTCTCCTCTGGACACTGGTCAAACCCAGCCGTGGTGTAATTGATGAACTGTGTGCAGCTTGGGCAAAGTTGTTGTTTGGATTTTGCACAATAATTGCGGGACTCTCGATTCATATTGTGCAACTGATGAACTCTCGATATAAGCACCTTAGAACTGCTTGGACTCTCGATATAATGACTATGCGATAATGCATTGTTGTCTCCTTGAATTGGAACTGATTCAATTGTTGATCAACTGTAAACCTTGAATGGCCATTCGCTTTGTTGCTTATTTATGTTGTATGTTGTTTGTCCTTTTAATTTACTTTTTCACTCAATATATGGTACCACACCAATTTGAAATTCAGTCTCAAAAAATTGAAGTCAGTTTTACATACATCCCTTAATTTTATAACAAAAACATCATAAAAGCCTTGAAATATTCTTACACGTGCGAGTAAGACCTTAATCACTTCACACCTATACAGTAGAAGTTCCTCTTTACCTTAAAGCCTAATATTGAAGTAATTGTGTGTATTTTGATCTGACTTGTGATCTCGCGCCTGCCTGTCTGTGTTTCTGTGTTACTGCTGCAGATGGAGGCTGCATGATTCACTCGTAAATGGAGATGAGATCTGGCTTTGGCGTATGGTTCAAATCACATTTTATGCTCACTCACAAATTTACTAACCCCGTCTGTTTTGCTTTGTGGCATCTGCATCCAATATGTGTCGTCTCGAGCTGCACTTACATTACGTGCACTATATCACAATAATAGCGGCGGCGGTAATGCAAACTGTGATGTCAGGCTTTCTCATGGGTTTGGACTGGTTTATAACGTCCTCACGCCGGCTTTAACTGTAGCTTAAGGTTACAGACACCAGAACATGGCACAGACACAAGTATTTGACTAACATGGTTAAGCACATTTTTAGAGATTAAACAAACAACTTCAGTCCAGGCATTGCTGATTCAAGGTTGTATAATGTCCTGTTATGATTGTTAGATGTATTAAAGAAGCAAACTTTTTGTTTAAAATACTTGATTAAGCACATTTTTGTCATTTTAGATGTCTTTATTGCACTAATACAAATCTGCATCTTTACAACTTACATAGTGACAAAACGAGGAGGGCTTCTTTGTGTTTGCATGTTGCTTAGATTCTTAAGGTTACGCTAAAATCATATCAGTCACAGTTGTCGGTTCGGTATTTTTGTACACTTTCAGTTCAGGTTTTATGTTTAAAAAGAAAACAATATTTGTACATTTCACTGTAAAAGCAACAATATTCTATTAATATTAATTTAACGCTGATACCCTGCAGCAGGAATATCTCAAAGAAACAAAATCTATTTAGATTGAGCTTGTATTTATTTATTTATATTAAAAAACTCACTAAATCTGTATTTTTTTGATTTAATTTATTTATTTTTGCTTGTATTTGCTCAGTGCGTGATTCTAATGTTGCTGAACAGTGGCTTATGACGTGGTGCAGTGTGGCGCTGAATCAAGAGGAAGCTCATAGAAGCAGCTTAAGTTTTTTGGAGTCCTTTTTGATCAACACATATCTATCGAGCGGACATGTGAATGTGGCGATGGCAAGGAGCGGTGTTTGTGCTTTACTCACAGAAAGCCTTGTAGTTGTGACTGCGTGTGCTACAGGTGACTGGGACGCGGCGGTAGCGGTGAGTTCAAATGTTCGTCTTTGTCCCGCGATGATTCTGAAGTGTTTACGAGCGCGGAGACATGTAAATCCATCAGAAGTATTCACTTGGCATCAAGTAAGCAGCGCGGATGAATAAAAGTCCAAGGAAGACGTTTAAAAAAAACACAAAATATAAGTTAGCGCTGCATCACTTAATACTGTCCGTGTAGAAACATGCCGTGCGTGAACAGTTCCGCCCCGTCGCGCAAAATCACATTTATTTACATAAAATAGTATTGAAACGGTACACACGTGCACCGAACCGAACGTGCTGTACCGAAACGATTCACTACGACATGTATATTACACCCCTATTCTAGGCATTATGGCTTAAAAATATATATCTCCATTCAGAATGTATAATGTATGGTCTGAATTTTCTTTTTCTACTGAATTGTGTAGTTGACTTGTCACCTCTGTAAAGTTACATAGTGCATCTTTAATGTTGTTTCCTCAAAAACAAAAAATATTAGAATTTAGCTTAGTTTAAATGAAATAGACTATGTAGTTCTTTTGAACTGAAAATACTCACTGTTAATCAATCAATCAATCTATCAATGAATTAATAAAGTTTTGGTTTTTTTTTTCCGGGAAAGGTCCAAACATTACATTTTAACTTCATAAATAAAAAAAAATACTTAAGCTTCGACAAACAATTATACTAATAGATATTACCAGATTGAAAATGTGTGTAAATTACTTTTTGTACACTAGAGGAGTTTTGGCCGAACAATAAGCTCATGTGAAAGGAAAGCTATTGTGTAAAATTAGTTTTTCCACGTTTTTAACCTTCTCTCAACATTAGTTTACTCAAAGTTTTATTAAGATTGATTCCTGCATGTTTGAGTAATCTTGTCTTGTCCTACAACTGATGTTAGAGTGTTCTGAAAAGCCCAGTTTTCACCTGCCACCTATCCCGCCCACTTGTCTGTATTTAAGTGTGATCATTCAAAATATTCAGATTCATAGTAAGGCGTGTATGGTTCAAAATGATCACATTACACATTACAATGAAGAGGCGGGCCCTATCAGTTCTGCAGTTTTCAACAGGAAGTCAATGGACCTATTTCCATTTCTAAGTCATTTTGTGTTTTGCGATGAACAAACTGTAAATGATTTATCTACTTATGTCATAGTTTCTTTCTAAATTTAGAAAACAATCACAATAACAATGCTTGTTTCCACCAAAAGTTTAGTTTGAAATGTGTTTGTGGAAGGAGTTTAGGAGGTTAGCATCACTTCAAGCTCACAGGGGCGTGACTTTAGTGTTGATTCTCATAAGAAAATTTTCAAAAAACATCAAAAACATCTCTAACAACATAAACAACCTATATTTTTTTCTTAATTACACTGTCTCACTCAGCTCACTGTCACCATCTTCCTTAATTCTGAGTAGGGATGTCAAGATTAACCGGTTTTTCAATAATCGTGAATATTTTCCCTCACGGTAGGTTATTCGTGGAATTTTTACAACTCACGGTAAACCGCAAACACGTCTTACGTCTTCTGTGACGTAACCGCTGTGCTCGGGCAGCGTGAGGCGGAGAACAGTGTGTGTGTCGTCAACTCACCGCTAAGGCTGCTGAAGTTAGCGCTTCAGGAGTTGTATCCATCCAAAGTATCAAGTCGTCGGTTGTTTTTAGATAACCAGGTCTTTGTGCGGCTGAAGAGTTTCCAAGATGCAAGACGTGCCATTGAAAAGTAGCCGCTAAAAGAGCTAACACATCCAACATGATCTAGCATCTTCGATACGATCATCCCTCGCTCTTCGTCCAAGTAAAGGTAAAGAAACAACGTAAATCCTTTAAACAAAGCGCTCCAGAGAGAGTCACGCAGCTCACGGCAAAAATAAACAATATTTATGCTTCGTTTGACATAAAAAGTAAAACTAAAGCAGAGACGCTGCAGGCTCACATGACGACGCTGGGAAAACAAAACGTGTGGATGACGTCGCCTTCGTGAGTCACGTGACAGATATCACACATAATATATTATTAGTTAGTAATCAATCCCTCCTTGTAAGTATAATGAGAACATTAAAGCAATTAAAGGGACAATAATGTTTTTTTTTTTTATGGATAATTATTTAAAATAATTGCATTTATTGTTTTTAATCAAACCTACATCATATTTATGTAATACAATCAGTGTAATGTCACTGTCAGCAAATCAAATGCCAATAAATTTAGATTTAAAAAATAAATATATGTATATAATGTATGTATTTTTTCTTTATGCCGATAATCGTGAATAATCGCAAAATCGTGATTTTTCCTTTTGCTATAATCGTGATTCTAAAATTTAATATCGTGACATCCCTAATTCTGAGTTGATTGACTTGTTGCACATTAGTTCCTGGTTTTTACACCGTGGCTGTGAACGGTGCAGAATCTCCACTGTCCTCTTCTGCATTTTAATAGTTTCACGCTCTGAGCAGCAGCTGGAACTTCAACGCACAGATCTGACAAACCGTGAGTCACATGAAAGCCATTCACACCAGCTCCAGACTGTCACACCTCCTCTGTGTGTGTGTGTGTGTACGTACGAGTGTGTGTAAATCTGTGTGTGATGGACTCCCACTCACCTGTTGCCCACCGGCTTTTCTTCCAATTCATGCGGCTTGAAGAACCACTTCCCAATCCTCACAAAGCCCTTATCCATTAAACATCTGCAGCGGCGGCACATAAAAGAGAGACAGAGACAGAGGAGCGCAGGGTGAGTGAGAGCACAGTGTCAGACCAAGTTAAAACATTTCTTTTTCTCTCACATATCACAGTCTGTTGTTTCAGATAACATCACAGCTTTCTACTGGTCTATAGCACTGAATACACATGAAAACAGCTTAAATAATGACGGTAAAGTGTTTTGTTGTTGATGGTGAATGCATTTTTTACTATTTAATGGCACAATGCTAAATAATATGACTCTAGAGCTTCATGTAAGAGCAAGACATCATCACGTTCTAAAATACTGCATTAAGACAATAAACAGATAACATAAAAAGAATTAAATGAGGATAAAAACACAAACAATTATTGGGGTTGATGTAATTGTATGTCCACTGTAGCTGTTTTTTTCTGTCAGTTGTAAGAAGACAAAGTGTGGATAGTTGCTACATCTTTATTAGACTGAAAAGAGAACAGCTCTACAGTCTTACACGCTGATCCCAGTACATGCATCAACCGAATCGAAGTAGAGCTTTTGTCAGTGAGTGCCATTCTATGTCTTGTGAATTCGCTGCATTCCATTAAATATATCAGAAGATACCAAACAGGAAAAAGAAAGTGAACTGTGTCTGGATTTACAAAGTAAAATCACTCTGAATGAACGTTATTTTGGTCAGATTACAAAAAGTTTGTAGTTTTACATTATAGTTTATTTGATATTTGAACTATGTAATATGTCCCTGACTCATGGACAGGAAAATATGTTGAATTTGTTCTTGTAACAGATTAAACATTAACTACCCTTAGCAGAGGAGCAAAACACATGTAAACTGTTGTGATCTGAGCTAAAGAGAGATCTCATGAAACACGTTTGTGCTCCTAATAAAGCTATTTTATCTTCAACCAGGATTTTCACAAACTCGTGTTTTTGACGGATGCTCTTCTGCGGCAAATTTCAGAGGCAAACTGTGGCGGAGCGGAGCTGCATGTAGTGAGATCAGTGTGTTAGACATGACCAACCTAAACACAGACTGTAGAGCCTCTGCAGAGGCTCTAGTAATAGAAAAAAGAAGGCAGCAAAGGTGGAACACAACTTAATTTAACTTACAGTAAATATAATCCATGTAGCCTTAGATATGGTGTCAATTATACTATGTCACTGTCACACATTTCTTATTTTTTTATCATGGCATACTGCACTACTATTTTCCATATGTAACATCTTTAAACACTGACCAAGTTGGATCAGACTGATGCTCTATGTCAGTGCTTCCTCACCTGGAGGGTGGAGTTTTGTCTGGTCAGACGTAGTAATTAATATAATTGTATTCGTAATAAGCCCAAATATGTGTAGAAAGTGTATGTATGCAAAGAAATACCACAATTGGTAATTATTTGTCAAAAATAAAAGCTTGTTAGTTATATTTTTTATCATAAGATGTCTTTGGAGGTTGCAGGTTTGAATGAATCAAGAAAGAAAGTTTAAATACAAACAAGCAGGATAAGACTTTACTTAAAGCTGATTTTGGGGAGATTTAAGCCCGACTCAGTGAAAATAAAAAAAGAAAATCATAGTAATGGTTTGTTTTTATAACACGCTTCAGAAACTTAACAAGCTTCTTAAATCACTACAGTGATTCTGCATTTATCTGTGGTGGTAATGTACTTTGTCAATTCTCATTTTTGCACATAAAAAAGACACAAAATACGAGGAATAACCACCACCAGTTATAAACCCAGTCTAACTATTGCAGTAGAATCTTCTTTTAATTTGAAAATGAACTATAAATAATGTGGGTGCAGCTCTTTTATGAAGAGACCCATGTTTGGAGCTGAAATGGTTCGCTCTAAAAGAAGTTAGCTTGAAGGTAATAGGAAGGTTAATTTGGCCTGGCCCTCTGATGATCACTGATGCTTAACTTAATAGAGCAAATAAGTGCTGCTTCATTTAGCAGATGGCTCCGACTTAAAACGTACAGATCTGGACACTTGAGCTATTGATTCAGCGCGCAGGTTATCATGTCATTAAGGTGAAGCTACATGTCTTTTACTGTCACTAAGAAACATTTTTACATGATTTAGGCTAAAGAGTGCTGAGTTAGTTCTGGCAGAAGTGTTGATTAAAATGTGTGCTCAGGTCACCCCCAATTTACACCAAACCAGTGGCAGCGCGTAACTGCAGCGTCTTACGTACGCACAGGAATCACTCATAATAGAATCAAGTCTGAGGAGAAACACAAGAAATAACCCCCGGTAACAAATCAAGTTCCGATGCCATTTTAAAATACGTCAAATACAGTTATTATTACAGTCACTAAAACAATGTATCGTGTCCAGAAGCTCCGTGAATGAGTGATGTATGAATGAGAACAAGTTTGTTGTTAGTTTGGAAGCACGTTGCAAACTTTCTAACGTGAAACACCAACTTTTTTTTTTTTAAATCTCATCCTTATGAGACGCTTTTCTCCAAGAATATTAGACGGAGTGTTATAAATTACACGTCCTTTTACAGCTTAGCATTTAACGACGAGAGAGTGAAAGATTCTCTCAACTGAACAAGCATCCATACTTAAAAAAATCACATTTGACATTATCTAAGAGTTTTAGAATAATCCTGAGCCTAATCAAAGCCAAAATATTTAATAAAGAAAGTTTTTTGTATTTTGTGCTAAAAATGTCAGTTTACTGTGTAGAAATTTGGCATGAAAACAGCAGTTTAATTATTATTGTGGTACCATTAAAGTCTATTCCTTTATTTTAAAAACTTGCATCATAACACCTGATGTAGGCAAACGAGTTTTTAAATCAGAAACACTTATTTCTGTTTCAGCTGAGGCTCCTGGGACATTGGTAACATGTATAAAGACAAGTGAACGATTATTATTCAATTATTAAAATTAGTTGATGATTATTTCAAAAACTGATTAGTTGGATTAACTTGTTGCAGCTGTAGATAAAACATGGGCTGTTTTGGAGTTTCCTGTTAAAATCCTTGCAGCAGAGTTTTACATTTTACTCATTTTAAATTTGCCCTTGAGCTGAATCATCTCTTTTCGAGGGGTTTTCCTTTCAAATCTGTTTACATTATGCAAAACAACAAAACAGGCATGCACAAAAAAAGAAATAAAGTAGAACCACAACTTTATATTACATAATACTTGACCTACAGTATTTAAGTGTTTCTTTTTTCTCTCTGTGAGCCTGAAGAAGAGCCGTGTTCCCTTCTGCTCCTTTAATGGACGACTGTCAATAACGTATCGGCTGAAAAATGTCACTTGAGTCAGAGAAACAGTGGGAAGATGAGTGTGTGTGACCCAGGCTAATGCCCTTTATCGACGCGAGTGAACTCTGGGACCTTCAGTGTCTCACAATCCACTGGACACGAGGCACAAACACATTAGTCTAAAGCCGTGTCGACCGATTAGGGCTGAAGTCCACCAGAGACGTTCTTGGTAGACTAAAGAGAAACGCCCTGGACAGTGGTCGAATTTAGAGCGATGTGGCTGGGCGATAGTGACAAGAATGAATGTCTGAATAATTATTAACGATATTTGAACGATATTCTGTCAGTCCAACATAAATCTGTCAAAACCTGTCTTCAGATTTGTAACTACACTGGAAAAATAATCATACATGTGCCAAAATGTTTACAATTTGAATAAATGATGCCATGTTTATCATAGTTTTAGCTTGTTTTGAGCTTCTTAAAGGAGACCTATTGAGTTAAATCAATTTTTCTTTGAACCTTAACTGCCTTCTGTCATTATTAGTTTAGTCAAAGTTTTATTAAGAATGACTCATGCATGTTTGAGCAATCTTGTTTTGTCCTACAGCTGATATTCAGAGTTCAGAAAAGCCCTGTCTTCACCTACCACCTATCCCCGCCCACTTAATTGTGAAAAAAATCCGATTCACAGTAAAGCATGTATGGTTCAAAAAAGTCACATAAAGCCTTTATAACAACAAAAAATAAACATTTTAAACCTGCTCTTGGTTACATTAAAATCTTACATAAAGAGGTGGGGCTTATTAGTTCTTTAGTTTTGCAGAAGTAAATGGACTTCTTTCTATTTCTAAGCGATTTTACATCAATTTTGTGTTTTACAAAAAACAAAAAGTAAAATACCAATTTACATATGTCATAGTTTATTCCTAAATACAAAAAAATAAATAAAAATACCTTTAAATAATGATTTTCCAATAGAACAAAAACACTTTTCCATAGTTTCACTTAAGTGTGTAGTTTTCAAATTTTATGTAAAGCAAAGTACGTTATGCTTCTTCAGTCTTAGTTCAAATTAATCAAAATCTACTCAAAACATATAAAATACAATTTATTCCAGGTACATATTTCCTCATCAAATTTTAAATGGTAATTTTCCCATTGTGCTTAATTATTAGACACATATTTGTCAATTTAATTGAAGTGCTGCAATCTCCTTATAATACGTATAATTTGTCTCTTTTGAGAAGGTCTTTGAATTATCTAATGTACAGTTTCTGGTATAAATATAAACATCCATTTGAAAGTGTCACATTTTTTGCATCATATTAACTATCAGCAATTTAAAAGAGCTTTTAAAAAGTCTTGTCTTGAGAAGTATAGCAAAAAAAAGAATCTTTTTGCCTATAAGGTGTTTTGTATGAAGTTGTGTGTGTATTTCTTTTGCCTTTATTATTCTGTTATTTATATGAGGTGTAAATAGGGGGGAGGACTGAAAAAGCTTCTGACCAAAACTACAAAGCATCAATTTCAGAAAATAGCCCGATCACTTGTTTGTGCTCCAGGCATCAATTCAGTTTGAACTGTGGGCAGTTTTAGTCAGATGTTTTAGTGAAAAAAGGCTGGTGTCTTCAGTGGTTCATGTAATTGTCCAGCCCTTTCCTCCTCCTACATGTTTAATCTTCCTGTAATTCACACACACATTATATCCCCTCTGTGCTGAGCTGAGCCTAACTCCTTATGTAACCTGTTTTTATATTTCATGTATGTGTCCTGCTGCTTCCAGAGTCTGACGTCAGATGTAGCAGATGCAGTCAGGGCTGAGTGATATCCAGAAAAATTAATATCTTGATCATTTCTTTGCATATCTTCATGGCAATATTTAGACAATATTAACTCTTTCCCTGCCAATGACGAACATTGCTGTCTGGACAAACGTATCTCACCAATTACGTCTATTTCTGTCATTGGACTTTTATTATATACGGCGACAGATGCACGTGCTGACTTTGTCTACAATCAAATACAGGGTGCAGTTTCACAGATTCACCAGCAGAGGCGTGAATTATGTAAACACATGTGCTCTTTGTTGACTTTTAGGCAAACAGATTACAGACAAACATCTTGAACTAAAGAGAGTGTTGAGTAGTTTAGAGCAAATATTTGATCTTTAAAATGACAACAACAAAAAAATTATCGGCACATACAGCGAGTTTGGAGGTGAAAAAACTAAACTTCCTCCTCTGTGAGCAAGCTAAAAGTGGTCAGGGTACTGAATCTATGTAATCTGCATCAGAAAGTAAAAACTGTTGTGCTGCCCTCGTTTGTAACACAGCTTCTGCTGGTTTAAAGATGAAAGACACTCGTCCTCATTGTTTTAATCATGTAAATCTCGTATTTTTATCCTAAAGACAATATTTCTTTGTAGTGGCTCATATTCTTTCACCAAAAGTTGAACAGACGAAAACAACACTGACATGAAGTTTGTATTAAAAAGGACATTATTTAATGAAAACAAGTAATTTCAAATGCCTATAAAAAGAGAACAGATTAATGTAGAAAACATTTTTTTTTAAATGAAAGTAGACATTCTAGATCTCGGTTGATGTACAACATGTCATGATTCCAGTTGCACAAAGTTTTTTGTGGAGCTCTGAATAATGTTTAAAATTAACAAAAAATCCTGTGAGGAGCCAGAATAGGGCTGGCACTGAAAGAGTTAAGTCATCCAGCAAAATTGAGCTGTCTTTAAATTACTTTACTTAGTTTTAATAAGTTGTGTTCAGAATGTCAGAGGGTCAAATGATGGGCAAATACCATGTTTCTTAAAACAGCCTTTTCCATTAAAAATATATAAAAAGTCATTAGAGATATTTTCAATCTCCTCTTTTAGATTGGTCGTATTTCAACAAAACATTTAAACAAGATTAATTTTAGCAGCCAAACATAAAATACTGTATTATTGGCTTGAGTGTTATGTCAGACAAAGTGCAGTGCAGAGGCTTTAAAGGTGCACTGCACAACATTGGGGCCAAAAATAAACTTGAAAAAATTCATATTTTTGTCACTTATGCCATTGTTACACAAATTCATTAATGCAAATCTGCATTTTTACTTTGAGCGGGCTTGCATGAACACAAAATAGTTCATTATTTGGCCTGGAGAAGCCCTGAACGCGTCTGTTTCTGCAGAAAAGTGGTTACTTTTGTTGATTTTTCTTAATGTTATGACATAAAATGTATTCACCTCCATTCAGAGTCCCAAAAGTATAGCTTTAACTTTCTAATTTTACTGAATTGTGTAGATGACTTTTCACATCTAAAAAATGCACTTTTAAGTTAAATGTTTAACACATTCATTTTTGATTACCGTAATTTTCACATTATTGAGCGCACCTGAATATAAGCCGCATCAACTAGATTTAAATAAGAAAAATTATAAAGTACATATATAGGCCACACTTCTTAATAGTAAGTCTATGAGATCTATAACTTTGCTGCTTTGTTGTATAAGTCGAAAGTTCTAAGTTTGTGAAAAAGCAGCATCTTATAGTCCAATAATTACGGTATTTGTTTTGTAATTAGCTCTTTTTGTAGCTTTTTTATTATTGGTGATCTACATGTAATAATTTTTTTTTTACATCTTGAAAACAACATTCACACTATTATCTTAAATTCGATATATTGCCCAGCTCTAGATGTAATGTGTTGGTCTTTACCTTTCCAGCAGGTTGTGTACCGCCTTAAACAGGAGGGTCCGGCACTCGTAGGACAGCCCACACTCCCACACTCCTTCTTCAGCCGCTGTAAAGAGAAAGAGTCACATTAGGCACAGTTTTAAGAGACAAGTCTGCGGTTAAGAGAACAATGACAGTAACATGACAGTCAGTGAGCGGAGTTTGAGCAAATAGCAGCGTGACAGTAATAAGCACTTGAGCTGTTTGTGTTGATAGCTTGTTCTGTCAAACCGTGACACTCGTTTAAGGGTGAAAATATAATGGCAAAGTCGCATTTTAGGCAGAATAAGAAATACTTATTCAATAAAAGAGTTGATGGAGAGTTTTTTTACACTGTCAAACAACTGAAAACAAAAAAGCTATCAGAAACAACTGGATGTGACAATCAATGACACAATCCAATTTTAGACTAAGTTTAGCCCTGATTTTGACCCAGTAAAAGGCTGAAACTTCAGAGTTATAGCTCTATCTACCAGCTGCAAAAAAAAAATAAAATGACAAAAAGGAAATAATCAAATTGATCTTGCCTGGTATGCTAAAGCTGCAGAAATGAATGCACAAAATTAGTCTGGATGGATATACTAATGACAAATCTGTATATCACAAACACTAGACACCCCAAATATATATACAAAGACATAAAGATCAGTAAAATGATTCATCTGTCCAAATATGTAAATATATTCAACAATGCTAACAATAGCTCCATGCTAAAAGCTAATGTGATGCTAGCACAAGCCCCAGTGATGAAACATGGCCGCCGCTTTCCGTCAATGGCTGCGCTCAGTGGCCCATTATTGTGTGTTAGCTCAAATTCAGCTAATCTCCATCTACTTAAAGTGTCCATGACAGTTTTATACGTTTTTCAAATTTTCATTTAATTTGGTAGATTATCACCTGTTGTAATAATAAATGATGGTTTTACGCTAATAAAGAACATGTTTGTGAAGAAAAATGTGGAAAATATGTTGAAAATACCAGGAAGTAGAGCAGAGTTCTTAAGTGATGACATCACACTGGGGAGACAAGGATGTTTTCAATTTTCTCATAAGAAACAGATTTTTATGGCTTTGTAAACGCATTTTTTAAAAAAGTGAGTTCTAGCGTACTTTCATGGATCAAGATAAAAAAGCCTGTTAAGTTAGAAGAGTTTTAGACTAATTTATTACACGGCATTTATAAACAGGAAGTAAACTTTTAATGCAAAATAATGGCCAAACTGGAATGAAATTTAAAAAAAATGTTTAGTAAAACCTTAAATATATTGATCTTAACTACGTCTTTGTGAAATGAGTAGTTCAACCTATCATGGGGACTTTAAGATTAAAAAGTTACTTTTATCAAAACTGAACACTTATGAACCAGGAAAAAGTTCATGAAATTAGGTCAGATTTGTCACAAAGTCTTTTTGAAATGAGTAGGTCTATGAGGCAAGCACGAGCAGTTTGTGATTACGTTTGGTTCTAAGGAAAAAATTCTTTCTGGACTGATTTACCCAGTGCAGTGCCAACTGAGCGGCCACTACTACAAATCAAGAAGTATTAAGCAAGCAATGTCCTATCCAGATTTCTTAATAGATCGATGTGGTAGCAGCGCTTGGCTAGAACTTTCTATTTACTTTTCTCAGACAACAAACTCCAGTTAAACTTTATTAAGAATTATTCACTTTTTGAAAAACTTGCACACAGAGGTGATTTGTGCATTTGTGCGTTTGACTGGATTTATAAAACGTGACTTCTCTGCTACTTCTGGGTTCAGATGCTTTACCCAATCAGATTCAAATATTTCAACGACTTTCAGCAGCAGTAATTCCAGACTGATAATTCATGTGACTCAATTCAGATTTATAAACATAGAGTAACAATCTGGCATGAGCAAGGTTAATATTCAACACAGCAACTTAGCACAATCCCACTGTGTAAAGTCAAGCACAAATCTTACTTCATAATCATACGTTACATTAGAACTCTCCTTCAAAGTGAGCCTGTGTGTGTGTGTACGTGTGTGTGTGTTGCCTCGAGTCCTGCCTGGCTCCGTACAGCTGTCAGGTTGGCCCAGTCAAACCCCATGCAGTTGTCAGCTCCACTTAGCCACAGCTCCAAAGTGCGCCTTTATTTGCCCGCGCTGACACACAAGCTGCTTCGCTCTCTCAGGTCCGCACACGAACAAGACAACAACAACGCTGCCACCACGCCCACACGTTAACTTCATGTAAAAACTGAAAAGAGATCGAGTCGAGTCTGGAAAGTCAGCATCATGTAGAGCGAGGCGATGTTGACAATAATTATTACATTAATACGTTTTTATATGCTTGAGATAGGTGGTATTTATTTCATTCTGTGTACATTTTGACACGAATTACCAAGAAAACAAGCCTGAAATGTGTAGCTTGGAGAAAATTACATCACTGCACTCTAAATGTTAGCACTGAGTGGCAAAAATGCATGCGAGTCAATGATAAGAAAGGATATTTTCTCCTGTAAGAGCTCAAAAGACTAAAATAAGGAAATGAACCTACAGTCTCAGAACAACTATATAAACAACCATAACTCTACAAAATATTGCATTTGTATTTGACATGTAAACAGAGAAAATCAGGTAAACTATGGTAGAAAATCAGATAAACAACAAGACTTCTCTCACATTTATCACAGACTTTGGAGTCACACAACATATTTCTCCTTAAAAATGTTGTTTGATGAGAACATTATTTGCATTGTTGCAGATAAAATGTCCTAAATCTCCAACTGTCATAAGCAAGCAAGTTAGTGAAACTAGTGAATTGTTGCCAGGGCAACAAAAGACTATTGGCAGCTTCCTTGTTTCCACATAAACTTTATTTTGTGTAAAATAAAAACCTCAAGAATAAAAAAAATGGGTCATAAACAGCAAAGAAGTGGATAATAATAAAAAATAATGTAACCTTTGAATTTTTTAAGTATCAACTTTTTTTTACTGTCAAACTATGTGTATGGGATCAAAATTAAATTATCTACTGCTTCTGGGTCTTTTTTCTTAAATGTCTGTGCAAACTCGTTCATTTTACAGCTAAATGTGCAAAAACCGCAACTCTGCTGCAACGGTGGTCAAACACTGTCAGAGAATTTTCAGTACATGCCGACGTCACGTCGAGTTGACGCTACAGTCGAATCGCCCAATGTGCTTATGTAAAGGAAAGGTTTCATACATATGTCGGCAAAATTAATAAAAAAAAAAACTTGAATTGCAAGTAAGAAACTAAACCAGTGCTGCACAGCCTCAGCAGCTGTAAACCTCACCGAACGTCAGGACTGCTCCAACACAAAACTCACATCACTCGTAAAACTCACTGTCCACAGTCGATCAAAGTCTGGTCACACCCACTGGGCGTCTCTTCAAAGGCCCCCGGGCATCTCCCATTTTTGCGACCCTGTTTGAGGTGCAGTTGTGGGCGGAGTAAGTCTCTGACCATGTGTTTAGCCTCACTTTATCAATTACATTTTTGCATATTTTCAAAACAACATTCACAGTATGATCTGTCAATGGCCCAGGACCTCACACGTGCTAAACTGTCTTGTAAACACTCCCCGTTCTTTAACATTCACCCTCACCCCTGTCCCCAGCAGCCTCCCCTTCGGCCCTCTCTCTTTCCCAGCGCTCACATGTAGCAGCCGCTAACACTGTCTCTCTTTGTTCTTTGGCGTATACCTGCGGGGCTTCTGGGAGAAAAAATGCAGGATTGTGGGCGGGTGTTTGCTCACGAGCGGGTAAAACACAAACGAACCCAAGAAGCATCTCCTTTAAGCTATTGCATCAAGATTTTACCAAGACTATCAATGTACGATAATCGGCTTATTGTAACAGGTCGACTCTAGTTTTGCTAGTAATTGTATTGTAATAATTATTAACACTAAATCTGGAACCTTTAAAGACATAAAGTAAATAAGTATAAAAATAGTATATCAATAAAATAAATAAGTAAAAAACAAGTTCAAATCAATTTATATAAAAAAAATATCAAGGTTTTAATATAACAAGTTTATAGATCTCACAGTGCTCGGTAATACTGCGAGAAAAATCGAATCGTGAGCTCAACTTCACTGTTGAAAGTGTCATATTGGGATTTACAATTTCTTTAATTCAGCTGTTTGTCCAAACACGGACTATATTTTCTCACCTATTTCTCACATTGCTCAGACTTTGAAATGCTTCTGAGTTTGATTCAACCAATTAGAATGAAGCATGAACTTTCTGAAGAAGAAGCAAATTACTGACATCAAAATCACCGACCGGCATGAATTGTGATAAACTCTCAATTGTAGTCTGGTTCCACGAAAATTGTGATAATTTTTTGACAAAAAGGATGGTGAAATGATAAACTACATTTTTACATGTCATGGTAAGTACAATTTTTTATACTAACACAAACAATTGCTTTTTGTCATTTGCCATGAACTAAAAGGCACATTTTCTTTTACTGTTACACATTAACTTTTTGTATTACAACAAAACAAATGCATTCAAACAGTATTCATCTTAGCTGTTCTTACTGCATGTTCTACCATGGGAAATAATGGCAACTCTGCCACGTTTGTTGGCAGGCTTGGCCTAAACTTTCAATTATTAATTTATGCTATTTTCTGTATTTAGGCAGGTCTATTGTTATCCCCTAATATTAAGGACCTGGACCTTTCCATCTCCTGAACACCGCCCTACCTGCCTCTCCTAGATTAGTCTGTCCTTGTCCTGTTAGACGAGTCATTTCCCTCTGCTAATGGAGTCTGGCTCTATAGACTTAAACTCTATATCTTAGATATTAGATGTGCGTTTTGTCACATCTGTAATCTGTCAGTCCATGGAAGTAGATCTCTACTGCACCGTGGTTCTCCTTGAGGTTTCTCTTTTTCCCAAAGAGTTTTTCCTTGCTGAGAAGGAGGGTCTAAGGAAAGGGGATGCTTGGGGACAATATTCTGTTTGCTTGTTTACTGTTGAACAATCTGGTTCAACATGCTTGACAAATTACCATTTCTGATTTTCTGTATTAGTGTTTGGTTTTGATCAGTGAATGTTAATTGTTTTAATTTTCAAACACTAAATAAACAATCTGGGAAGTCCTCAGAGAAAACTGTTATTGTGATTTTGGGCTATACAAAAACAAACTGATTTGATATTAAACAAAACGACAAGCGACAATCTCGAGCTCTATAGAATGCTCTGATTTAAAGTGCTGACTGGTTGACAAAATAATACAAAAATCAGTGATCGTCATGGTGATATCTGAGGTAAAAAAGGCTGCGAACCATTGCTATAAGACACTGTTTATGCAGCGAGTTGACTTTGTCCTGCACAATGTGTTTTTCATTCTCACAATATTATTTGAATAACAAAGCAGCATCACAGCGGTGCACAAAAATAACACTGAGAGATGACAAAGTTGCCGTGTTTGTGTGTGTGTTTATGTGTGTGTGTTTGGTGTGTGTGCGTGCGTGAAGGTTGGGGGGGTGCTCCTCTTTACATCTCCCTTTGTTGCTGTGTTGATATTCTCCTCCCTTATTTGTGTCTTCTTCTTCTGCCTCTTCATACCAGTGAATGAAATTTCCTTACTCGCCAGAATTACCCCCGTCGCCATGGAAACGCCGGCGGTGAGAACATGGCGCCCTGGCATTCGTTTTTTTTTTTTTTTTCTTTTTTCCTCCACAAACGCTCGCTGGTCCCTCCCGTTCGTTCGTTCCCTCCTCAGACCCCCTCGCCCCCTTCTGTCTCTCTCTCTCTCTCTCCCACACCAGCACCCCCCACACCCACCCAAACCCTCATTTACTCCTGCTCCGGGGCGCAGACACTCAGCCAGCGCAGGAGAGAAGAGGAGAGAAAGATGGTGTGAGTGGGCATCATGAGCAGAATGCCAAGTCTCTATAAGAAAAAAAAAAGAGAGAAAAATCCTGCTCATTACCAGTTCGCTGTCTCTGCATCTGTCTCTTTAAAACAGCAGCAACTTTTTTTTTTTTTCTCCCCCGGCTCTATAGTCACTGCTGGAATGTCACTGTATCAAACTTAAAGGAGACCTATAGTGTGTGTTTTAGAATAATAAACTATGATGTATGTACGTCAGTAGTTCAAAACACAACTTCATTCCAAAACACAAACACACACACCTGCCTCTTCATTGTAAAATGTACTTTTACAAGCTGCACATTCAAAATAAATATATGTTTATAAATTTTCTATAGTGTCTACTTAAAGTGAGGCTAAACACTTGGTCAGAGATTTACTCCGCTCACAACTGCACCGCAAACAGGCAAAATATGGATCGCGAGCTTAAAGTGAACCCTGGATATAATCACATGTTTATCCTAAAACACTTATAATATCATCACTTAAATAAATACAGGACAAATACCTTGGAAGTATTTGTAGTTTTATTAAAATAGCGTTTTAAAGAAATGACATGGAGGCTGCCATTTTGCTGCTGTTATGACATAAAATAGTGTTGTCAAGGTAACAGGCAGTAGCAGGTAACTAAGCAACATGAATTCCTGGGTTAAAACTTGTCAGTTTGAGCCGGAGCAAAGCCAAATACAGAACGATTATGTGGAATCTAGTAAAACTGAAGATAATCAAGAGGAAGAGGCAAGAACTGAACACTGTCAGTGGTGTTTTTGTGGCAACTGTTCACAAATGAAATTGTGGGAGTAACCATGGAAACACTATTTTATGTCATCAACCAAAATGGCGGCTCCCAGTGGCTTGAAAACAACATAAACAATGACTGTTTTATAAAACATAGTAAGCGGTTATATATTTGTTTGTAATTTATTTTAAAAAGCATGACCAGTACTAGTGTTTTAGCCACATTTGTCTTCATATCCAGGGTTCCCTTTAATGACTTTTGTGGCTATGCAGCACAAATATGTATTAAACCTTGCCTTTACATAAGCACATGAGCGCGTGATTATTTTCTAAGACTGAAAATGAGATATAGGAAACATTCAAACCTAAGATCCTTCGCGTATCCATCTGAGCCAAACAACTGATACAGACGTGATACAGCAGGTAACCAGTTTCAGACTCTCCACAGCATTGTTTTTAGAAAAGCAGTTTTACATCCCACCTGGGCGGCTTGTTTGTTGCGTCAACTCGATGTGACGTCTACGTGAACTGACAATGTTTGACCACCGTGGCATCACATTTGCTGTTTTTGTAACTGCAAAATGAGCGAGTTTGCACAAAAATGTCCAAATAAGGCCCCAAAACAGTAGATAATCAAAAAAGTCAAAAAAGTGTATTCTGTGTTTAGTTTGACTTTAACCATATTGAATCATAGATGATTTACCTGGAACATAGTTTTGTGCAATTACAAATAAATCCGGACAATTAGGTGGTAGGTGAAACAGGTTTTTCCTGACGACTTGAGCATCAGCTGCAGGAAAATATAAGATTACTCAATGAATCAATTCAAATACAACTTTGAGCAACCTAATGATGAGGTGACACTGCTGTAACATTAAAACATTAAAAACTCAGAAAAGTGGATTTCATATAATAGGTTCTCTTTAAATGTGCATGACAGGTTCAACTCCATTTTTAGTAAAACATAATGAACATGGTTTAGTTTCTTTTCACTCAATTACTCCTTTGTTCTTTCAGTTATTTTGTGACTTCTTCCTGACATTCCTAGTCACTGTTTCTACCGTTCCCAGCCAATCCGCGGGACCTGTCTTCATTTGTTTTGGGCGCGCACACAACTGCCTGCGCCTCTGTGGGATCCTGACCCCCCATTAGGACCCGAGCTGTGCCGCTGACACTCTGCCTTCACATCTCGCTCACAACATCAGCCAACAGGCAAAAATAGAGCTGCTTTATCCGTGTGTTTATGTGGAGAAGTAAACTCGAGTGCAAAGAGAGAGTCAGGTAAACACAATACTTATTTCAGAATAAACAGGGGTTAAAGGAGACATTATGTGTGTTTGTAATGACACAGATGAATGAATATAGATCTTTAAGAACATTATATAAAGCAAATGATGTCACATGAGCTAGGTGTTTCCCAGGTACAGATTAAACTACTTGAATCACACTAAGTACAAGGATGTGGGCGGAGATGAGGGTTAGGAGAAAACAGGATTTTTTTTTTGAGCACTGAAGCCTTGCCTGCAGGACAATCACTCAAACATGCAGGAATCAATCCAACTTTGGGTAGGATCATAAGGATCAATAAAGCAATAAATATCTACCCACAAGATACATTTCATTTAACAAGCTGCAGCAGCAACACTTGCCAGCACTGTTGTCAGCTAAACAAAAGTTATGTTGCTAAAAACATTTGTTAATGACTTTTTTTGTTGTTGTTACATTCAGGTGAGTGTGAAAACGCAGAATGAAACACTGTTTCAAGCTTCACGAGTCAGATGTCTGTCATACCAGTTCACACTTGATCAAAACAGCTAGCTCTTGTCCCGTTTTGTTGTTTTTATCAAAGAAGTTTCCTTTCTGCATGTGCCGTACAAAAAATGACGCATAACCCTTGATATTATGTCCATTATTCATTGTAAATAAAGATTGTATTTGTTGCTTTTGTCTTAGGTTTGTATTGCATGTGTTTATTTCTTGTTTCTTCTTGAACTGTGCATTGCAGCCATTCTAGAGAGAATCCGTAGAGTCACTTGTGCGACTCTCAGACGTGCATTTGTACTGCTCCGAGGTCTGTGTACAAGGGCACACTGGTTTTAAGCAAGTCTTAAAACCAGCCCAGAACTTGCACTCAGTGTACAGCAAGGGTTACACTTTGCCCTTGTAACAGTACATGTTATGAGCCTTCTATCAGGTGTTGAGTGGTTTGTGAAGCTAGAGGTATTTACTCTGTATTGACTGTAGCTTTTTTTAAATTTAAATACTCAATGTACAACATTCGTCTAATGTGCAACAGCAAAACATTGAGCTTATGCCAAAAAATACATTGTACAATCACTTCTGCCCAACAAGCGCAGGAGAATTCTGCTCGAACAAACATCAAAACATCACTGCCACATCGAGTCATTGTGTCATTGGACTTTATTTGATACATCGCAACTTTGAGGATTTTAACTTACGCAGTGCACCTTTAAATGTAGATCATTTTCCAAAGTCCTAATGTAAAAAGTTAGATATTGAGCTTGTTTGAGTCTGCTGTAAGCTGATGAGGTGAGTAAAGTAAAAAGCTTTCATGTGAGCGTAAAACTAATGGTCCAACATTATTTTGATTTCCTCTTTCCCAAACATGTTTTCACATCTGAGAGGAACATCAGGCATCAAATCATCAGAATCCTGACAGACCAGGAGCCCGCGGAGCTGCTACACGTGTGATGGACTGTGAGAGCGTGTGCAGCATCACGGCAAATGCATTTCATTATTTTATGTAACCTTCCTTGGTCTGTCCTCGTGCCACAAAGCTCTTAAGCAGCAGTCGTCCCAAACACAAACAGGCAGTGATGGAACTGGGTCGTCACAAGCTCCTCCACTTCTCCTCCGACATTACAGACCTGTAGACCTGGCAGCTGCAGTCTAAAGCACCGCACTCACATCCACTGGCTTTGGATGGTTAGTTATTATAGTAATTATAGCTATTCTGAATGATTGGTTTGTCTAAAGATGAATAATGTTGACATACGTATGCATTTTAAAGTAATTATTGGAATTACAATGTAAATATATTAATCTAATCTTAAACTTAATCTTAAAATGAAAGATTGTGGATAAACTACCAATCTTTAATGCTGTAAAAACAAACTATTTCATATTGTTTCTATAACTAAGTTTGTTTAGAAAACACTGAACCTTACAAAAAACACAAAATGATGACTAACTTGTGTCATAGTTAAATCATAACTATTTGAAACAAGTTTTTGTAAATTAGTAAAGTCTTGTTCAACATATTGTATGTATTGTGCATCATTTTTGTAACAAAATCAGACCATTGTGTAGAGTCTGAATCAGTGATGCAGTGATGCAATACTGGATCAGATTTCTTCACAGATCCATAACACAGTGATGTATCAGCATCAGTATGTTATGGATCTTAGTGTTTGTTTTATTAGTGTTTGTTTAAAACTGGACATAATGAGACTTATTTATTAACTGAGAATTTATTTCCAGTACCTATTGACCCTATTTTGTCCCGCCCGCTTTTCTAGGATTCGCACTTCCTGTTTAGCTCTGTTACGGTAGTTTGCATGTTTGTCTGTCTGTCTCGTGGGGCAATTTCAAACCAAGGTAATGACAGTTAAAATAAAACCATCGTCTGAAGTCTACAGGCTAAATGCAGCTAAACAGGAAGTACACTTCCTAGAAAAGTGGGCGGGACAAAATAGGGTCAATAGTCTAGTGTTGGTTGACAAGTATAGTAACAGATTAGAAAACATGGAAAAACCAGGCTTGACCAGAAACTATGAATAAAACCATTTCATCTACAAAGAACAGTACAGTAAAGAGAGATTAGTTCATCTTCCTCAATGTGCTCAGTCCTGCTGAGCACATTGAGCAAATCTAAAGAGATTGTATCAAATTAGCTTGAATGTTGAAGTTTATTTAAAATTGGGGAATATCCATAATATAATATAAAAGCTACGGTAGTCCTGACCAAGTCTGTATCAGCCGATTTCATTTCACTGTGGAAACCATCTGACGTCTCAGTATTGGAGCTTGTTCTATGATAGGCGGGTAATTTTTTGCATTAACAAATTCAATTACCGGGCGAGTCTGTGACCTACACATCAATTGTAGTCGATGGATCGAATGTAGAGACCAATTTTCTCAATGGCGACAATAAAGTGTACTTTAACCTTAACCTAGGGCTGGACAAAAAAATATCACCATTACAATTTTCTTTGATTATATCATGATTCTTGTCTTTGGGGTGAATAAAATCATCTGCTTTTTCAGAAAGTTCCTACTACACTCTGATTGGTTAAATCCAGCTGTCACTCACTCACTATGACAAGAGAAGTAGGTGGTAAAAAAAAAGCATTTGTATTTAATAGACCACTGAATTAAACCTTAAAATTAACCTTCAAACAAATGAACCATGTGCTGATGGATTTGTGAGAACTAGAAAGACAGATTTTTTGCCAAGTGAAAATCATAATATCCCATCTTAAGCAATTAAAAGATTAAAAGATTAGGCTCCATGATAGCTTCAGGAACAGTTATGATCTGTCTTCGTAGAACCAGAAAGAAGACACAACCTCTGGCTTCAGTCCTTCACAGTGCATCCTCCAGGTCTTCAGTTTCACCTCACTCTCTCTCCTGTCTCTACTGTAAGCACTCTCATTCAGACGTGTCACTCTCAGGCCACTAGAGGGAGTGACCGTGGGCTCTACATTACACATAAGCTGCACAAAGCCAGTATTGATCCTCACACAGCAGCAGCAGCAGCAGGAGCAGCAGCAGCAGGAGGGAGGGAGCTACAGTGTCCGGCAGCACAGATTACCTCTCGCGCGCACACGTATCCTTCCGCCTCTGCTTCTGCTTCATTTGTTCGTTTGCCTGGGATCGATCACAGGAAACATGTGACTTCATCTGTAGCATTTCACTAATTATCTCATGGTTTGTGTGTGAGAGGAGAGAATACAGAGCAGACTGACACTCAGCGAGAACAGAAACATATCTCTAATTCCATATAGGTTTATTAATGAAATTAGGTTTAAACAAAGTGATGCAATAATTGAATGCAAGCTATTTTAAAACAAACTTACAAGTTTAAGTTTGTGTCTAATTGATAGAGCAATAGTAATTATAAAAAGTAAATTATATGACTAGCACAGCCCCTCTAATAAGTGTTTGTGAGCACAGGTGTTTCCCGAACAAGACTCTAATACATTTCTGAAACTTGTCACTTATTGGTTTATTCTCTTCATTCATGGCACTGATGCTTGTCCTTACTTACAGTATAAGAAGGAGCCATGTGAGTCACAGTATGACTCTTTGGGATGCAGAGGTGACAAAAGTACTAAAATTCACTACTTAAGTAAAGGTACAGTTTCTTGACTGAAAAATGACTCAAGTAAAAGTAAACGCCCTGCCGAAGCTTCTTTACTTGAGTAAAAGTACAAAAGTAAAACTAAACAAACTTACTTCAGTAACAAAGTATAAAATATGTAAAATGACAAAGTTGGTGTAAAATGGGCTTTAAAGTGAGACACTTGTAATGAACTTAATCATGTGCCCAAGGGGCGTTGTTAGAAAACAGAAAGCTTGTGGATTTTTGAATTGTTTAACAAAAAAAGTCTTGATTTAAGAAAACTGATCTGCGTCGCCTTTAAAAGAAAAAAAAAAAAACCTCTGTGGATGTAAAAACGTAACTAACTTGTTTTGAAATTGTAGGGAGTACAAAGTACAAATATTTTGAGAAAAATGTAAGAAGTAAAAGTAAAAAGTAAAAAGTAAAGTACAGATACTTAAAAAACCTACTTAAAGAGAAGCTAAACCCTAGAATAAGGTTTTTTAGCTGTTGAACTATGTATATGGTGTTTAATTAGCATTGCCTACTGTTCTGAGTCATTTTTTGGCATTTTTAGTGCAAATTGAGCAAATTAGCAGGTTTCAGGTCCAAATAGTCACAAACTGGCTGTGTCTCTCATGTCAGCTCCAGGTGCTCTGTGACCTCAGTGTGTACTGTCCATTCAAAATCGAGAAACTAATTGCAGACACCTGCTGTCAATCCAATCACACTGCTGCTCTCTTCTCTGAGCCCCTCCTTTGCCCTTCTCCCAATGCTTTTCAATGAGTTTGCTGTGTTTGTGGGTGGAGTTTAGGAGGTGAGCTTCTCTTTAAGTACAGTACTTAAGTAAAAATACTTGGTTACCTTGATGAGAACTGTTTGGCTGTCCAGATTTTCTACTGGAACAAACACAAAAGTATAATAAATGTATTTGTGAGAGCAAAGGAGGAGTTACAAATTACCTTTAACTTGTCCACAAGAGTAAAATTTGTCTTTGGTTCACTGTCACATACAAAACAGCCCAAACAATTCATCAAACAATTCATCAGGCTTTCTGCAAATAAATACTATATTAAAACATCTGCAGAGTCTTAACAGAACAAAAGTGTGCTGTGCATGCATCCATTAATTCCATCAGTGCCTCTTTAACAAACTGACAGCAGTTGGCACAAATGAACAATTGTACTTCTTTTTTCCAAAGGCATTCTATATCTGCGCCCTGATGGCATCAGCTTAAACTCATCACATAAAGGACGCTCAATGTCTCTGGTGATGGACAAGGTTTAATATTTACATTTTCACAGTTAAAAAAACAGTAGCTTTTATATAAATATCAAGACTTGGCAGCAATTTTATGAATGTGCTATTTGCCATGTCTTTGTATCAAACACTCCACTAGCAGACTGGAATGATCCATCTGTGTCATTTGTCATTTCAAAATCTCACTGCACATGAAGTTAAACTATGTCATAGGCTAATATTATATACTATATACTGATGCCACTTTATCTACTTATCCTGTCATATCCTGCACTGTGCCATAGCAAACATTTATTGTAAACAAGTTTTTTTTTTTTAACAATTTTCACTATAGTAACTTTTAAGTCTACTTTAAACTATCTTGTTTGATTGCATGTTTCCTATTTTCCCTGCTGTTCTTAAAATGTGTGTTGCAACACTGGAATTTCCCCATTGTGGGACAAATAAAGAAATATCTTATCTTATCTTATCTATATCAAGTCTTTGTATCAAGTATTTTGCGCAACAGCCCCAAAAGTGGTGTGTTACTCATCCCATTCTATGGAAAAGTCCGATTCTTTATGGTTGAGGGAATTCCCTACATTTGAACACAAAACTCAATGGTTTCAGACTGACATTGTGATGTTACCATAGTAACACTTGAACCACTGGCTCATTGGTCTCACTCTCACATCACTAAAAACAAATGCAGCCAACACAGTTATTCCTTTTATGAGTAATTTGTTGTTAATTTACTGTTTGAGGCTGGAGCTGTAATGAAGTATTGGAAACAGCACCAGGAGCAGAGCGAGGTCTGCACATGTCAGAGAGAGAAATGAAAGAAAGGCCCTCAGAGAATAGAAGTGCACACTCAGCAAAAACAATAATTATAGTGGACTCAAAAGTATTGATCATCTTGACCATCAGACACTGCTCTGTGTTTTGTTATTATCTGAAGTCGATACAAGTCTTAATTACTGAGTTTATTACACGTCCGTCAAAAACAGGTTTATCACAGAGCGACTTGGTCTTTAGCTTTCATGTTTGGATCACAAAGAGAGAGTGAGCAGGAAGGGTTTAACTAAAGCCCTAAAGCCTGTACCTGCCGCACTGTCACCAGGAGTCTGTTTGTGATCATACATGTATCTGGATCTGGAGGATTGTCATGTCCAGTTCAGTTTCACAGCGTGGCTCAGTAGTTTAACTCCAAACACACACATTCACATCTGTGCACAGACAAAAGAAGTGTGAGATATTTACTTTTATCTTTTCTACAAGTTTGCCAAATGCATCTACTGAGAAACTCCAGACTAAACAAACTCTAGTTAGGAATCAGATGTATCTCTAAAATTATTTAATCAAATGAAAATGTGCTTGCATGCAGTGTCTTGTTTACAACTAATATTGGAGTAATTATTTTCTAAAAACTCAAGACGTGAGTTTGTTCATTTAGCCTCAAATTACATTCTTTTGTAATGCCCAAAATCACACCAACAGTCGTCTCTGAGAAATTGTTACTTTAGCAAACATTAAAAACCTGAGTTTTATTAGCATAACAAAAAGCTAGCTTGCCCTGGTCTCTGAACATTGTGAAAACAATATTCTGTCAAGAATTATGAGATGGCAAAAATCAAGTATTTTAAAATATTTTGCAGGGTTACGTCTGTGAAGTGTTCGGAGACTAAGAGGGAGAGAAGTTACTGAATAGGATTCACCTGGCAGCAGTAACATGGCTAAAAGTTCAGAAAATGTTAATTTAGCATATGTGTCCTTTTGCATAATGCCACTGAAATAAAGTTGCACTGTGTAACTTTATGGATCTTTCATAATCAGTAGGGGAGAGCGGGGTTGGTTGTCACACGAGTAGGTTGTCACAATCACTGTATCTCAGCTTGTGATTGGTGCATTTGAAAAAAAGTCTGATTAAAATGTGCATTAAATAAACTAAAATTCACTCACTTAAACATTTTTGTAAACATTTGTTCAAGATTGTGACATAGACGACATAAAAAAAATGTATAGCAAAAAGTACATTTTCAGATGTTGAGAAAAATGTTCTATTTTTTCCAAAAATTGTGTTCAAAGCTTATAACCATTGGCTTTACAAAGAGGAGAGTCAGAGTGACAATTAGGACTGTTTTTTTTCTGAGCTGGTTTAAAAATGTAGAAGAAATCTGAGGTGAGAGTAAAACAGTCCAGTCGGGGTTGGTTGTCACACTTTTACAAAATACTGTATTTTAAATATTCCAATTCAATGCAGGAAATCAGTGTAAAGTTTCAACTAAAAAATAAATTAAACAAATGTTATGTAGCTTATTCTGTTTAAACGTTATTAATCCACTAATTCACATTAAAAATATAGTTTCACATTATCATTAGAATCTTGACAAAAATGCATATTTTAAATTTCCAGTCACCTTTTTCTTGTAATTTAACGTCTCCTGATTCAGAAATCTTAAATCAAAATACAATCCAACATCAAAAAATCAAACCAAAGACAAGACACATTTGTCATCGGTCTCCCATTGACATAACATTGTGACAACCAACCCAGACTTGGGGTTGGTTGTCACAGGTGAACAATTAACATTTAATGATCAATGACTTTTGATCAGAATAAGACAGAGAACAGCAGGTGGATTCATTAGTTACACAAGACTTTGAGCTTTTCTCTGTTGTTAAAATGGTTCATGTGAGATTTGCTGTTTTTGAGAAATTCAAATCAAAGTAAAAAGTGTGACAACCAACCCCGCTCTTCTCTACAAACAGAAAGTCAAACCCATACTTTGGAACATGGGTAATAGTGAGCAGCTTCTCCAGGCCAAATAGAAGTGTGTTATTTTTTTTTTTCAAGCCCACTTCTTGTATGTATTCAAGTCTACTGTATTTTCCACAGTGCACCTTTAACCAATGACCATTCTTATATGTATAGCCGATAGCTCTTTATACTCTTTCTCCTGATTCTGCTGATTTTTACATGCTCACAAAATACTCACTGTTATCGGAAAACAGTTTTAAAGCAACCATTTTGTCCAAACGCCGGCACAAGCGTGGAGCATAACTCTGCTTTGAAGTGCAGTGTCTCTGTGGATTTGGGGGCTTTCTGTCCACTCGCAGCTGCACGGGGAAAGTTCTCACAGTGAAACCAGGAGATTCCTTTACACATGGTTAAACTGTGGGATCAGGTGAGGGCGGTTTGAGACACAGTGATGTGACACCTGCAGCATGTGGACATAACATGTGTCTGAGCCTGTTAGCCGGTCATGTGTGAAGACTGGGACATGAGACACTTCACAAAACACATCGCTAAACAGACACGGGGCTTTACGTGTCGGAGATTTGAACATGTAAAGGTGCTATAGTCAGTTTATGCTTGATTAAAAATGCAAACAAACATAAATAATTTGTTTTAAACACTTACCTAATGCATTTTGAGCTTAAAAAAGTAAAAAATCTGAACTCTGATATTTGGGGGCAAGCCAACAACAACAACAACAACAACAACAACAACAACAACAGACAAACCTCATTGGATTTTAGTGAACAAACGGTACATTAAAAATACAAAGACTATCTAACTTAATAAAAAAAAAGACGGGAACAATACAGATTTTGACACCAAGAGGATAAAAAAAGTACAATCAAAACTTTAAGTATGTATCTATTTTCTATCATTAGAGATGGGACGATTTGCATAAGTCACGAGTCACTCAGTTTTTCATTTTGCAGCCACAAGTTTCTTCTTCGATTTGTTAGTTTTGTTAGTTTTGTATTAAAAAAAAAAATCTTTAAACACCAAACAAAACAATAATAAACTAAAACAGATCCACCATCAGTTGTTAACGCAACATAATAATACACATTCAGTCAGGTCTGGCACAAGGTCACACTTTGTTTCTTCAAACATTGGGGTTGTTATTGTAATATTATCTGTATTATACAACTATAGTGTAGTAGTCAGTAGCTGCTTGAGAGATTCTGGCCTTTTGATTGAATCACTGCATAATTCTTTGTTGACAAAAACATAAAAAGACATTAAAGATGTCCTGCTGATCGATTTGTCAACTAATAACGGACATGGCAAAAAAACTCTCAAAATTAATATTTTTCTTTAAGATTTGACAATTAAAGCTGCAGTCTACCAAAGACATGTCCCATCAGCCAATTAGTCAACTAAAAAGTGGGCTTGGCTTAAGCTCTAAAAACAAAATAAATATCTGTGCTAACACTTTCTGCAGATACTGAATTATACACAGCATATTAGACCAATTATTTAGTCTTAAATCTCCCACTAATTCAATCCCTTTCATTACTGTCAATACAAATCCTTTAAATGTAAATCAAAATAAAAATTCTGGTCGACTAAGACTGCATTGACCAACTAAACCATTGAAGGACTACAGCGCCACTAACAATGTTTAAATTCTTAAATCTTCTGTCTAAATAAAATAATGGTTTATAATTAATGCGTTTGTCCCAGTCTAAACAAAATACCCAGTCGATTACATACAAGACTGAATTACTAAAAGTGCACAGCTCCACGTAATAATACTTTGAAGTAACTATTTTCCTAGTGCAGAGTACAAAAGAATTGGATTAACCCAAAGTGTGCTCCTGTAAGACCAACTGTTGCATAGATAGCAGTTTTAGCTTTAGATCACATCCGCACCATCACCAAAATTTACCAGACAGTAAAAGAGAAGTGTCATATTTCAGCCTAAACGTGGTAAAAATGTGCAGCAGGCCGCGCTCTCTCACACAGCTTTTATTGGGCCCAGAACAGATCAGGTTTACAACTTGTGCTGCACGTTTTAATTGCCGTAGTCTGCTTATCAAAGCCGGTAAATCCTCCGCTGGCAGCCAATTATTTACATGAGGCTATTAGATGTAACAGTGATGAACAAAACTCGGCTGTAAAATTATAATTACCTGTTATGATAAGAGCAGAGAATGAAAGCCTAACCGGTTTATGAAGTGTAAAACTGTGGATTATGTGCACTTGGAAAGGTTTTTAGATTTGTGATATAATAACAAATAACAAAACAAACTAAACACTTTTGTAATGTTGGACGTGGTTGTTTTTAATTCAGTTCAATTCAATATGTTTGATTTGCCCAAAATCATAGCAGTTAACTCAGAGGACTTCACACCAAACAATTGGTCAAGATCAAAAGAAGCATTGGAAATTCAGAAACATTATTATCATTATTATAAAGAGTCAGATTGTTCAACAACAAGAAGTAGATGTAGAATTGTTCCAGAGCGTCAGAGGTGACAAAAGTATCTGTGCTGAAGTTACTACCTGAGTTACAAACTTACTTGTCTAAGTCAGTGGTTTCAAAAGTGAGGGTCGGGACCCCCAGGGGGTTGTGAATTAAATTCTGGGGGTCGCGAGATGATTTTAAGATGCAATTTTACAAATATTGTATTATTCTGTATTTAAAGTGCCTATGACAGGTTGAACTACTAATTTCACTAAAACAAAGTTAAGACCATTATTATCAAGTTTTCACAAATCATTTTGCAAAGTTTATCCCAGTTCGGCCATTTTTTAGGGTTAAAAATTGACTTCCTGTTCATAGATGATGACATCACGCTAGGGAATTGCTTAGCAACCATGTCATAAAATGGGCCAAAACTCCTCTATTGTAACAGGTTTTAACTTCTTGGGACATTAAAATACATAACAACACTCTTTTGTTAAATTTATGCTTATAGAGTTATTGTCTTTGTCTTCCTACGATGTCATCAGTTTAGAACTACTTCCTGGTATATTTTCAAACTTTTCTTCACAAACTTGTTCTTGATTCATGTGAAACTGTCATTTATTTTTACAACTAGTGTCAATCTACTAAATTAAAATAAAATTAGAAATTTTTAGTAACCTGTCATACGCACTTTAACTTTAAGTCATTAAAAAGGTCTAATTGATTTTGAAATGGGGGTCGCGAGTCGCAGGTCTGGTTGTTTTGGGTTTTGTCCCGCTCTGAAAAGTTTGGGAACCCCTGGTCTGAGTGACTCTGGTAAAAGCACAGCTGAAGCTCCTTATGAAGCGTCAAAGCTAAACATTCAATTCTCTCAATTAAATTGTCTTTTCAAAATTTAATTAATGTGTAATTTTGGCAAAATTATATATTTAATTCTTGTTTTGTTAGCATTATTAGTTCAAGTGAATCATAAAATACGAATTACTCCAGCCATCATCTTCCCTTGTCATCTCTTAGATTTTTTTAATTAGCAGATACATTTTTGTCAAATAATTACAAAAGTGCAGTAATCTCCCATTATATCCTTATTTTCCTGTTTTGTGAAGAACAAAAATTACTTAATGCACAAATTCTGTTTAATTTTCTTTCTAAACTATCTTCTTTGTGGCATGTTTTTACTGCACAATATACTCTATATTCAATTTTAGCATATCTTAAAAACAACATTCACGAAATTTTGTAAAATTTGATATATTGCCCAGCTCTATACATCTAAAAATCACATTTTCTCCAGTCCTACATCGGTGTAACTGTTTTCTGTCATTTTTACGTCCTTATTGTGGATTACAACGAGCAAACGGCTTAGTTCAACTCTAAATACTTTACAAAAGCACAATATGTCTCCATTGAAAGTAATTAAAAGCCTTTCCAAACACGGCTAATACCAGAACAGTTCTCTAAAAGTACTGTGAGTCCCCAGCTCCAGCAGTTTTACTTTTACTGTGTCATAAAGGCCACGGTCTGAGCTGACAGCAACATGAGAGGAGAAGTGACAGAGAGAAGAGAGAGAAGGAGAGAGAGGAGAGAGAGAGAGGGACAGAGAGAGAGGGGGGGGGGGGTAAAGGAGAGGGGGAGAGAGAGGGGGGTAGAGAGAGAGGAGAGAGAGAGAGAGACAGAGGGAGAGAGAGAGAAAGGGGAGAGATAGAGGACAGAGAGAGAGGGGAGAGAGAGACAGAGGGAGAGAGAGAGAAAGGGGAGAGAAAGAGAGGAGAGAGAGAGACGAGAGGGAGAGAAGAGAGAGAGAGGGTGAGAATGAGGAAAGAGCAAAAAGAGGAGAGAGTGAGAGGAGAGAGATAGAGAGAGGGGGGAGTAGAGAGAAAGGGGAGGGGGTGAGAGGAATCAGAGGAAAGAGAGAGAGTGATAGGGGAGAGAAGAGGAGGAGGGAGAAGGGGGCAGGGAAGAGAGAAGGGAGAGAAAGAAACAGAGAAGAGAGGGGAGAAAAGAGAGAAGGGGGAGAAGAGAGAGGAGCAGGAGAGAGAGAGTGAGGGAGTAGAGAGAGAAAGAGGAGAGGTGGGAGGGAGAAGAAAGAGCAGGGCAGACGAGTGAGAAAAAGCGAGAGAGAGAGAGTGGGGAGGGAGAGAGAGACTGAGAAGAGGTGGAAGAAAGAGGAGAAAGAGAGAGAAGGGGGAGAAGAGAGAAAGTGAGAAGGGGTGTGAGAGAGAAAGAGGAGAGAAAGAAGAGGCGGTGTGAAAGAGAGTGTGAGAGGGGGAGAGAGAAAGAGGAGAGAGGAGGGAAGAGAAGAGGAGGAGAGAGAAAGAAATATAGAAAAGCACACAGACAGAGGCGGGAGAATGAGAGAGAGGAGAGAGAAAGAGAGAGAGAGAGAGAGAGAGAGAGAGAGAGAGAGAAATCTGGAATGAATTAAGCTGCAGCAGTTGCATTTTTGTGGGAGTAAGTCAGTGAGGACCAGGGTGTGAGCGCCTGTGCGTTTAGTGGCTTCACTTTACAGAAAACACAAGCTCCAAAACCAGCTTAAGTCAAGTCTGTTTACATGTAGGAACGATATTCAGACAGAAAAAAGTCCAAACACGTCTTCATAGGCATTGTTTGAAGCAGAAAACATATATACATAATACTCAGCTCTGTCCAAAAGAAACTATCCGCTGTGTTTTTGTTGTTAACTTTCGCCGAACAGGAGTCAAGTTACCCGCTCCGCCTCTCAAAAGCCCTGGTCAGAGGTCAAAGCGGAGGCTAAGTGAAGACGGTTGACAGCGACCCGGGACGTGTCAACAATAGAGCGGCTCTGAACACAACGGGCTCTGGCTCACACGACGACGGGGGAATTTGAATCATAAAAGTCATTATTGTAAACATAAGCAGCTGCCGGAGTGAAAGAGGGTTTGAGCTTAGCGGCGGCGGAGGGTTGTAGTTGTAGAGATTTTGTTACAACCACATTACAAACAAAAGTCGGACTCCGGAGCTTTGTTGTACTCAGGCTGCTAATGAAATGTAATTAAACTAACCAATGAACTCCACAAACGGTAAAGCAGAAGTAATGTCTCAACACTGGGTTTATTAGAGCGGCAACAAGCTTATTATTGGTGGTTCTAGAGTCTTTTTGCATCAAGCACCACCAATGACAGAATTATTTTTTTCCAGGTGTAAAATATTGTTAAACTAGGCAGAATACAACACTGGACAAACTTTAACTATGAAAAGACTCAAGAAAGATAAAAAATAATAATCAAGTCTACTAAAACTCGAATTTTACTGAGTTTGATTTTTTACAGCAGTGAAGTTGCAATTCATGAAGAAATTTACACATTTCTAAAACAGAATCCCTCCACGTGTTGTCAAAAAGTGCCAAACTATATATAAAAACAATTTACACAAAACTGAGTACTACAAGATATTCTGTCAAATCCTAACTATTGCATCATGGTTGCCGGGTAACAGTTGTGAATTCCCTCAACATTTGTCATATTTGCGGAACAAAAGAATCATAAATGTTATCAGACAAGCAAAATCTTTAGAAACCTTAACAGAGATAGACCAATATATTGACTGGCCGATATTTTTGTATATCGGCTACTGGACTAACTTTGTCTGTATTAAGTTTGGATGTTATCTTGAACATGTCTTTAAGTTGTATTCTTGTTCTATGACTTTGGATGCAGCACAAGCTTTAATAAGTGCTGATTTGTTTGTCAATAAGAATAATATGAGTGTCTTTAATGACGATATGATACGATTGTTTCTTGGGCCAAAATACAATTGAGCATCATTACTTTGTGGTAAAGAGACACACATGTACAGTGGTGAATAATAGTTTAGAGGTTGAAGATTTTATTATACAATCTCACCTCAGATATGCTTTTAAAACTAAAAAAGAAAATCAGCCACTGATATTGGCATCGGCCTAAGAAAATCCCATATCGGTCGATCTCTAAACCTCAATAGAATAAAAAAATAAAAAAACATATTGTCCCTTTACCAGTCTTCTACAAACGTTGCTATGAGAGTTGGACTCTAGTCTTTGAAACACAGGGTCATGAAGTCAGACAAATGAGCGTCTGTGATGTTTGGGCGACGCCAGTCCTGACCCAGTGTGAAAGTGTGAGCCTGGAGCCTCTGTGTGACAGGAGAGGACACAGAGGAGAGAGTGAGACTGCAGCATCACCACACAACACGCACACACTACCCGGATAGAAACTAGATCCTGATTTGAACAAACGTCTATACTTTACACGAAAAAATTTGACATTTTTTGATGAGTTTTAGAATAATCTGGAGCTAAATCAAAACTAGTTTAAATAAAGCAAGTACTTGTATTTTGTGCTGAAAACGTTTGTCTATTAGACAGAAATCTGATGTGAAAAGAATATTTTTTAATCATAATTTCAGTATTATAATTAGTCTAAGTCTATTCCTTTTTTAGTATCATAACACTTGGCGTAGACAAACAAAAATTTACATCAAAAACACTTATATTTGTTTAATCTGAGGCTCCTGAGATGTTTGAAACATGTGTAAAGAACAGTTAACAATTATTTGATGACTACATTAGTTGACGATTATTTATATTGATTAGTTGCGATTAATTAACTTGTTGCAGCCCTAGTTTGTGCATTTCAAGTTTTTTTCCTAAAATACTGATCTACATGTATCATACCTAACTAAAGACATTGATTAAAAACACATCTGTATTTTGTGTTTTTAATAGCAAGAAGGTCCTGATAGCAGCCGAAACATGTCGACAAGGTAAATACATCAAACACACGTTTACATGATGTTTCTTAATTCCGAATTAATTATTCCGAATTAATTAATTCGGAATTAAATATTTTCCTTCAAGTTTACATGGAAATAATAATTCCGAATAAAGGTTTACATGTTAAACACGCTAAATCGGCTTTATCTTATTCCGCTTAACGTCTGGGTTAGAGAGAGAGAGGAAAGGGAACGCACATACGTCATTACGTCATTACGTCTACCGGAAAAACAAACGTCCGATAGATACGGGACACCAGCTTTTGGCTTTTTTTTCACCTGGGATTGTTGTAACGACACGGACGCAATGGTACTAACTTTTTTTGGAGTTGTTCCGATGAAAGTCTTTAAGCAGCAGCTGGAGAATCACATCATCCGCTCCACGTCATGTTCTGTGAGCGAAGGAAAAGTAGTTCCAGTTTCCACTTGTTTGGGATCAGCGCAGCGTCTCTCTCCGCGTACATGACGTACACTCCTTGTCCAAAACTTTCCGCTGCCTCTGCGAAAAGGTGAGTGTTTCGTGTTTTCTCCCACCCACTCTTTTCATTATTTGTAGCTACTGTAGCGCATTTAAATACAAACAAAAAAGTTTCGTGTCCGTGCCGCCATCTTGCATTGCGTCATCGCCGTCAGAAAGACAACGTGCGAGCATGCGCAGTGTGAACGAAATTGTTTTTATTCCGAATAAAACGGTTACATGAGAAAGGAATAACATTATTCGGATTTAAAAGCGGAATAAACCACCCACTTTATTCGGAATTAAGTTTAAATCCGAATAAACTTTTTATCAGGAATTAACTGTTTACATGGACTTTTTAAAGCGGAATTAATTTTAATTCAGAATTAAATTATCTTTATTCGGAATTAAAACCGTCATGTAAACGGGGCAATTGTCTTTTAAAAAAGAAGAACAAAGTCGTGAAATAAATGAAGACAAAATGAACGTTGTTGGAGTAAGAAGGTCCTGGGTTCGATTCCCAGTCGACCCGGGGCCTTTCTATGTGGAGTTTGCATGTTCTTCCCGTGTCTGAGTAGGTTTCCTCCGGGTACTCCAGTTTCCTCCTACAACTAAAAATATGTCCATTAATGCCTCCCCTGACCCTTCCCCCAGGGCTCCCCTGCAAAAGAGATTCTGAATCTCAGTGGGACTTCCCTGGTTAAATAAAGGTCAATTAAATTAAATTAATTAAATTAATCAACTAATTGACTAAAGAACAAAAAGCTATTGTTTTACAAAAATGTGCTTGAAAAAACAATAATTTGTTACACTGATAGTTCGGCCCTCCACCACTTTTCCAATTTCAAATATGTCTCACGAGAAAAAATAATTGCCCCGCCCCTAATTTAATTTTTCTTTTGTGTGTGTGAAATTTTATTGTCTTGTCTATAAAAAGGGATGTACAGTGACTGTTACAATTCAGATTAATAAAGAGGAAATTATAAAAAGTAATGTATTTCTGCAAGACAATAGAACAGACGGGTTAGAGCGCTGGCTTCCCAATAAGGAGGTCGTGGGTTCGACTCCCGGGTCGGACCATATCAACATCTCACGATCTCTCTGGGTGGAGTTTGCATGTTCTCCCCGTGTCACCGTGGGTTTTCTCCGGGTACTCCGGTTTCCTCCCACCTCCAAAAACATGCATGTTTAGGTTAATTGGGCATCACTGTAAATTTCCCTTAGTGTGAATGAGAGTGAATGTTTATCTGTCTAACCCTGCGACGAGTTGGCCACTGTCCAGGGTGTTCCCCGCCTAAGGCCCAAAGTTACTGGGATAGGCTCCAGTCACCCGCGACCCCTAACGGGATTAAGCGGTAGAAAATGAAAAAAAAACAAAAAAACAACAACAATAGAACAGAGGCAATGTGCATTTTTTGTAACATCTTGTATTTTAAATTTAACAACCTCTTAATAATAAGGTTTGTGCCACAGTTACAATCAACATTTACCACATTAAGGCTTTAAAGTCACAACATTCCAGACTATAATTGTACATTTGAAGTATATTTCCTGTGCATCTGCTCTGTAAAAGTAAACTGATGTATTTTTCATTGGCTGCGGAGAGTATGATGCACACACGTCGTCATTTATTAAGCCGGTCCAGCGGTGATTTGGACTGAAGCTGAGCCTGATCCCTGGGCTTGTCATTACTGTAGCAGCATGTTGACAGTGTAATTTATAATTTAGTCTGCAGTATTTACTCGACTCATTCACAGACAGAGGTCCAATTAGAGAGCTTCAGTGAGAGATCTAATCAACAATATGGCCGCCACGCGTAACATCAGAAGTGTTTATGCAGCGACTGTTCAATCATGACACAGCACTGTTTCCACAAAGGCATTTTCATAATTATCCAAATCATGATGTTAATGTGTGCATGTTACTGACAATGCAGCACTGAGGTTTAGACAGTCAAGACAAGAGAATATGAAAGATTGAAAGTTACTGTAAGACTGAACATAACACGTTACAGAAATGTTACAACCAACACAACTATCTGCAAAAAATGCAAATTTAAGGGTCCCGAGCTGACTGGTTCCAAACTCTCACAAATCCTTATGTATTATCCACATACAATTTTTTGGGTCTGCAATAACTTTAAAAACAAATTTCAACAGACAGCCAAGTGATACTAGAGGTGACCACTCATTCAGAGCGCTGTATTTGGTTCTTGAAGAGAATAAAACCCTTTTCATTTTGATTCTATCTGATGTTTTTTTACAGTATATTTTAAGTGCAAAAGACAAATTTACAACTAGTTTATCAAAAAATTGATACCCTGATACTAATCGATACTGATACTTCTTTAGACTTCAGAGGTGCAGCTTCGTCACAGAAACCTTCCCCTGTCAAACAGTGCAGAAGAAAGAAGATTTGGTCTAGACCTGCTCTTTTACACACTTAAACAGCAAAGTGTCAGCTCCCTGTCAGTCTGTGAATTATGTTTCCGGTCTTTATGATCACGGTGTCAAATTAAGTTCTTAAAAACATGTTTGTGTGTAGTTTTAAGTCATTTGCAAAAGCGACGCAAACCTCGGTAAATATATCTGAGAAAGAAATGTCATGTCTTTACCTCCCAACTGTCACTAACCCCTGCGTACACCGAATCTGAGTTTGGTGCGAGGTGGGACTCGCGCGACTCTGGCAAGACTTAGAGAGTGCTTAAAACCAATGCTTCCTTGTACACAGACCCTGGTGCAGTGCCAGTGCAGGTCCGAGAGTCGCGCGAGTGTGCTGAAAGAATCCGTAGTAGTATTTTTGTCGGAGGTCGCAGCAGTCTGCTTTCAATTCATAATACAAGCATTCTCGCGGTAATCCATGTGAATCCGTGTGACTTTGGGCAATATTGAACAGCAGTAGACTGCTGCTGGTGTATAAGGCACGTCGCAAGAAACTCCGAGACATCTTGGACCGAACTCGCCTCGCAGTCTGAAGGTGTAATTGTACTTTTAATCATTATCATTTAATTTAGTTTATCACAAATCTGAGGCTGACTCTTCAAGCGAAGGAAAGAAAGGCAGCCGCGCGGCTGTGCTCTTTCGCTGCACATGCTAAGCCCCGCCCCCTTCTCCTCTCTGGACCAATGGAAATGATAGATACTGCATATATAGTCAAATATACCGAACAAACAGCAAATGTGTCTGGTAATGGAACAGCCCAGTCATAATGTGAAGGTTTATGAATCAAGTGAATGAACTAATACTCCACTAAATACTATTATTTTAATATTATCATCAAAAAGATAAACATAAATGAAAAAAAAACAACATTCAATAATAAATAAAACAGTTAAAATTCTACAATAAAGAAATTTTTTCTTAAGTTGGTGCCGTGGTATCGAAATCAGTGTTGTTGTTTTTTAAAAGTTTGGAATCTAGTTTGAAATTTTATTATTGTGACGGCAAACACATTTTTAATAGATACTTTGATAATATTTTTATACAAGGAAAATGTTTTCTATCTTAAATTAGTAGGCTCTTTAAATGTGCTCCATGTGTTAGATCACTGACACAGGAACATTAGCAATGCCTTTTAATTAAAAAGAAAACAAGGAGAGATAATGTTATTGAAATATTCAGAAGATAACTCCAACACAAGGACGTTTCACTACAAATAACAGCTCCAGTTTCTTCAAAAAACATCAGATAAAGAATTAATAGATATTGATCCAAACGGTGAGAAGCTGTTTCCTGAAATCTTCTTCCCTCTGATCCTGGAGCGTGTTGACTAATTTAACCGTTGTGATCATCTCTGATTAGAATCATCCAAACAGAGGTACCATGACTTATTAAACAGAGCTGTCGGATCATTGTTTTCAAATATGATGTTACCACTTCAATGAACATTAATATTTACACAGTTTTACATAAATGATCCGAGTCTGTTAGTCTGCCTTTGTTTATATAAATGTGTGAGAATGTAGCCAATATATTCACAGTGCAAGTGGCAGTTTTTACGTTTTTTTTTTTTTGTAGATTAATTTTTTTCTTTGCAAAACATTTTGGTTGTATTTTACTGTTACTTTTTGAATTCAGTATTTAACTTGGCTTTTACTGAATCTGGATGTTTTGGCAAAAGAAATAAGACGTTTTAATCTCTCTGATGAGCAGAATTTATCAAAAAACAGGAGTTATAGCAGCAATTACAGTCTCATAAAATCACAACGTTGCAGCCTTAAACTATAGGATACCTAATTTTAGCATTTGTGTCTGTTGCTGTTGATAAAACTGAAAAGTGCAAGAAAAGAAAAGCTTCCTAAGATGAGGACACTCCAAACAATTTTAAGGCTTATTTTTTCTTTGCACCACAAATGCCAGGTAACAGGTCAGTTTAGGCATCAAGTTACTAAAATGGGTAAGTTTGGGGTTGGGGCTTTAGGTAGGTTAAGATTAGGATAAGGATTTTGTTAATATTCACAAATAATAACATGTCTACAACCATCATAGAAATGTACACACAAAAAGACCTAAAACTGCGCTGTTCTGTTATGTCGTGGTATACAGTATGTACGCTTTCTTGTGAGATTGGGTTGGAGAGGAAAATGCAAACTCCACACAGAAAGGCCCGGGCCGTGTGGGAGTCGAACCTGTAACTTTCTTGCTGTGAGGCGAGAGTGTTATCCTCTCTGTCACCGTGCCGACATGACAAAATGATTGAAGTAAATTTTTTCAATTTCTTTCTGGCCCCAAAAACAATTTACCCAAAGACAGAGGTGTGGACCTAATGTTTCAATGACTTGACTTGATGAAATAAACAAAGACTTGGGACTAAACTTGGACTTGAAAGACACTGACTTAGGACTCGACTCTGACTTGAGACGACTTGATGCTTCTCAAAAATAAAGTGTCATTTTACATGCATAAACTGGAACATGTCTGTCCTCATTAAACACATTTAACGATATCAGGACTTGACTTAGATAGAGATAGACAAATAAAACTTGTAAAGTTCATACGAGACCTCCTACTTTTTCTGACTTAATTTGTTATTTGTTAATGTTGAAGAGAAAAGAGTCAAATAAAGCATTCTGGGATAAATCGAGATGCATCAGACTCAGTTTGACCTCAAAACCTACAAACTGAAAATACGCCCAAAGTTCACAAAATAATAGGACTTTTGCATAGGCTCTGCTTAAATGTATTTTTCTTAATTTATTACAGGTCCTAAAACTCATTTAAGTTAAATTACCTCCACCTGTTGCAGAGGAATTGTCAAAATCTGCCCAAAGTAGTGTAATTTAGATCATAACGGTAGAAATAGCTTTACTGCTCTGTATAGACGGATTTTCGGTCGACATCACTTTCTGCCCTACTGTGCATGCTTTATGCAGAAAGAGCCGCTGTCCATCTGCTTCGCTGGGGAAACTTCTTTGGAATAAAAAAAGAAAACAGGACGAGAGCAGCTGTTTCGATCAGGTCTGAAATGGTCTGACAGACGTCTGTCTCCTGAAGCTTGAGACAGTGTTTTTCTCGCCTGAATGTAACTTTAAGGGTCGTAGGGTCGAATTTCATTCACAAATGTTGATTTAGCAGCATAACTTTTGTTTTCTCACAGTGATAAACTCTTGGAGTTAGCTGACAACAGAGATTTTTCGACTTGTTTCCATTGTTGTGTCAATGAGCGGGGCTCTTTCTGCATAACAGGTGCGCGCACATCGCTTATGTTTATAAACAAAAAAAACCCTCTATATTACCTAAGAACATTCAGGAGAAAGTTTATAATCTGTTTTTCGTCTTTGCGCAGCTTGTTCTCATAATGATAGAGTCAACCAGGCAACAAAAGCTAAAATTACAACAGTTTCAGTTTGAAATAAAGACGACTCAGAGTAAATTAAGCTTGGATGATAAGGGGTTCACATTAGCCAAAACAGACCACTAAATTGCACAGAAATCCTGCAGTGTTTCCAGGCTTAAGACTTCACCTAAGTAGTGTCTTGTGTAAACAGTGTGAGTGTGAAAGCTGCTGTGGGAGGTGCAGCGGTCCTGATGCGTGCGCTCTGACCCTTGTGTCGCGCCCAACACTCGAGCACCTCATTAGGCCTGAATGAGTGCTGAGGAGGGGCCACTGAGCGTCTCCGCAGGGCAGTGCCACGGGAGGGGGAGCTGAGGGGGAGGAGGGCTGACAGTCACAGCTCACCTCCTGATGTGACTCTGCAGACGACACGGCACAAGGCTCAGCTCATTCAGAATTTGGAGCAGGAAGCGGCGCACAGTCAGTAGAGTGTCATGCTCTTGTGTGGAGGTTTACAGATGCCACTCTAAACACAACATTACAGCTATTTTGATCACACATCTTATTATAGCACTTACTGAGCTTGAGCTGATGCATCATTTATTACATTTTACAGCCATTATGATCATGATATTGGTAACTGCAACATTTACTAAACAATAACTTTCTTTCTATGTTTACTTTTCTCTGCTGTATGGTCGAAATCAAAAGGTACCATGCAATCACAATTGTTTGTTTGCGTGATGCACATACAGTATATCAATCAATCAATCAAACTTTCATTATAAAGTGCTTTTCATATATACAGTAGATACAGTCTCTGTGGGGAAGCATAAGGTGAACAGTGCATCAGAACAACAGATTTATCACTCACTGCTCAACAACTACAACAGCAAATGTGCACTTAAGGAAATGTATTGGGCCAAATATAGATACGAAGACATGGAGAAGAAGAAAACGGATCCAACTGTCCAAATATGTAAATAATACAAAAAAAGCAAAAGGTAGCAGCGACATGATACTAGCGCCGCCTGAGGTATTTTCACAGGTACAGACCTGTCGAGTTACTTTTCTAGATAATCCCACAACAAGAACAAACTCCATTTAAAACTCGGCTTGAGTTAGTTGTGCTAAAATACACTTTATTTGCCAGAAAACATCACAAAGGAGGTAAAAACCTCTGTTCCCCATGACTTTCTTACACAGCAAGCTACATCCCCAAGTATGACACGTTGCCTGTATCTATACAATAACACAAAGTGCTTTACAATGCATTAAAGCAATCACACATGCTCGCTACATTCGCATACACTGGGCTAGGTATAGATGGGCCAGAGAAAGCACCATCAGAGGAGCTGTCTGCTCCAAAACCAGAGAGTCACCTGCTCCATGAAACAAAGGAGCTTGCTGGTTGTCGATCATTTAAAACAAAGTCAAACATCTCTCGTTGCACTCAAAAACAATTTTAAACTTTGCTCACTGTTTTTCACTCCCTTGTGACATTTATTAATTTATTTTTTCCTCAAAAGCAGCCATGTTTGTTTTGATACAGACAGATTATTCATGTTCCTGATTGGCTAATCCACATGTCAATCATGTTCATTGAAGTCAGGGAGAAAAACCATGACCAGACAGATAAAGCTGTCCTAAAATACAGAGCTAGATTATTCTACATCAGTGTTTCTCAAACTTTTCAAAGCAAGTACCATCTACGATAGTATTTTGTACTCTGAGTGCCAACAGAACTAAATTTGACAATTTGAGGCCTGAATTAGAGTTATTAAGGATTTTAAACTCAAATGACTTGTGAGAGTTAACCAGGGATAAATCTGTTTCAGAGAATGATCTACCCAAAGGCCTAAAGTAACACTGAAACGGCCTGCTTCGGGTGGTACTGAGGGTGTTCATTGTTCACCATTGAGCGTGGATGGGAGTGAGAGCAGGGAGAACATTCAGCAAACTGTTAATCTGTTAATGTACTTTTTAAATCAGTCAATCCAATTTAATCAGACTAAACAAAATGAATTATACAAGAGCACAACGCAAGACAAACATAACCAAAGTGACAAGGACTTTCAGGTCAGTCTGTGTACAAGTTTCCATTTGTGATCTGAAAACTTGGTAAACACTTTCTTTTCTCAGGATTGTAACACACTTCAGCAGCACTCTCACGTGACAGTTTCGGCGGTGCAGATTTGGGACGTAATTGTGGAGACCTTGGCCACATGAGTTGGAGTGTGGTGGGAGAAGATTAGGGCTAAAAGGACCTGAGATGAAAGAGCAGCTCGTAGTAAAAAAGGACTGTGGGAACTCAGCGGTGACAGAGCAGAGCTGGTCTCTACAGCAGCTGGAGCAAAAAGAGAGAGGGAGAAGAGAGAGAGAGAAGGAGGAGAGAGAGGGGAGAGAGAGAGAGAGAGAGAGAGAGAGAGAGAAGAGAGAGAGAGAAGGAGAGAGAGGGAGAGAGAGGAGAGAGAGAGAAAGAGAGGAGAGAAGAGAGAGAGAGAGAGGGAGGGAGGAGAGGGAGAGATGAGCGAGAGGGAGAGTTAGAGGAGGGAAGGGAGAGGGGGGAGAGAGAGGAGGGAGAGAGAGGGGAGAGAAGAGGGGGGGAAGAGAGAAGAGAGAGGGGAGGAGAGAGAGAGGGAAGAGAGAGGGGAAAGAGAGGGAGAGAGAGGGAAAGAGAGAAGAAAGAAAGAAAGAAAGAAAGAAAGAGAGAGAAAGAGAGAGAGAGAGGAGGGAGAGAGAGACAGAAAGGCAAAAGAGAGTGTATGTGAGAGGCAGAGAAAGAGGGCGACAGAAAAAAGGAAAGAAAGAGGGAGAGAGAGAGAGAGAGCTAGAGAGAGAGAAAGAAAGAAGGACAGAAAGAAAGAAGAAAGAAAGGAGAAAGAAAGAAAAAAGAGCAGAGAGAAACAGGGAAAGAGAAACAAAGAAAGAAAGACAGAGAGAGAGGAGGGGGAGACACAGACAGAAAAGAAGAAAGAGAGAGAAGAGAGAGGAGAGAGAGGGACAGGGCAAGGAGGAAGAGACAGACAGAGAGAAAGGGGGACAGAGAAACAGAGGAGAGGAATTAGAAAGATGAGGATGAAAGAGAGAGGGAAGAGAAAAAAAGGCAGAAGGAAGTGACAGAGGAGAGAGATGTGAGGGGCAAAAAGAGAGAGGAAGAGAAAAAGAGGAAGAGACAGAGAGATGGAGCATAGAAGAAAGAGAGAGGGGGGGCAGCACAGTGAGGGAAAGACAGAGGGGGCAGAGAGAAAGAGACACAAAGGCAAAAGAGAGTGAGGGGTGAGGGAGTGAGAGAAGGAAAGGGAGAAAAGCACAGAGAAAGGGAGACAGAGAGAGAGAGAGAGAGAGACTGTGTGCCACTGTCCTATCAAAAACTTCAATAATAGCTAATACTAATACTAAACAGCTGTATTTCCCCAATTGCAAAAATGTTGGTCTGGTAACATTGATTGCATAGTTACTGCAACAAAATCAGCATTTCTCTGCCGTGATAAAACCGCCAGAGGAAAAATCAATTTGGCTGTTGCAGTGACTTGATGCAGGGTAAGAGGCCTCACAAAGTGCACATATCAAAGGCAGCTGGCGCGCCTTCAAACGCCCGGATGGAAGGAGACAAAATAGTGCTCATCCCGTCTAATCCTGTTTAAAGGTGCAGCCTTATTCAGAGCTGCTTATGTTACACATGGATAAACACACGCACATTTGTCTCAAAAACAGATGTCGACAAGATTTTACCAAAACATGTCTGTCTTTTTAAAATGAGACACATCATATATCCCTTACCGCACAACAGAAACTAGTGACATGAAACACCACCAGACGAGGCAGCTACTAGAAAGATACTCACAATTTAAGCACTAGAGCTGAAAGTTTGTAGTCACTTAGTCCATTTACGTAGAACAATAGCAGACAGGTAATCTGGTTCATGATAGATTGTGCATCACTAAGACTGAGAAGTCGTCAGGAAAAGCCAGAATGTCATTCTTCATTCTTCTTCAACAGACTTAAAATAACAAATTATTATTGTTGGAAAAAGAATATGGACAGTTTTGAACCATACATGCTTCACTTGGAGTATTAATCAGACAAGTGGGAGGGGATAGGTGGTAGGTGAGAACGGGGATTTCTGAGCACTTGAGCTCCTGCTGAAGAACAATACAAGATTATTCAAATATGCATGAATCAATTCAAATACAACTTTGAGTAAACTAATGATGAAGGGAGGCCATTATAACAAGGTTAAAAACTTAGAAAAGTGAATTTGACATAATAGGTCCCCTTTGACAAGATTTCAGGGTGAAATTGTTTTAAAGTTATTTTGTTGCAAAAAAAAAAATTGTATAGACCCTTTAAATGATTGGTCACAACAGCAGAAGAAGCCAAAATATATTATTTTTTTCTATGTCAAAATAGTCCATGATTTCTGCTAAAATACGTAGAAGTACGTATAGACTTCCTTTGTAATTGCTTTTTGGCTGAACCTTTGGCTTCTGCCCAAACAACAGTGATGCACTGTGATTCGTCCATCACACTGCGGTCAGTTCAGGCTTAGGGGTTGTGCCAGGTGCATTCTCAAGCGTTTGTGAACTTATAGATATCATGAGAATTCCTCTGGTTAGGTTTCCAGGCCAGGTTTGCAGAAAGAAGATATGGTAGATAAAGTGCTTAATCATACTTCGTGTATAAACTAAACTATTTGCTTTGTTATTTTAGTTTAGAAATAGTGTTTTTGCATAAAGTAACATGCAGCAGCCCAGGTTGAGTTTAGGCTTAAGTTAGTAAAATAGGTAAGTTTAGGACTGGGGCTTGGGGAAGGTTAAGATTTACTGTCTTTTAGTATTAATTTGCTTTTCATAGCACATTGACGTAAAAAAAAAGGCATGAAAACGTGCTTTGTGTACATTTTTGACATCTCGTTGTATATCTATATCTATATATATACTGTATATACTTGTATCTATACTTTTCTTTAGAGACTGTGTTGCATGCAGCTGCTTTCTGGTGAGTGCAGCTAGATACATTGAGATGCTTAAAGGTGAGATACCTGATTTTCACACTGCAAACACAATTTAGGTTTCAAATCTTACAATTTCCCCTCATAAATCTTTAGACACGTGGTTAAAATCAACATGTATTCATTTTGGTTGCAATTACAGCTTAAAAACACTTTTTACAAAGAAAAACGCAAAATTGAAGTGGACCACCCAAGCTCAACTAATCAGAGCGCTGCTTTTGGCTCCTAAAATTCTTTATTATTTAATTCAGACAGTAATCAGTGGCCTCATTTTTTCACAAACCGTTGCATTTATCATATGCTTTTTAAGGAAAAGCACAAAGTTTACTAATTTACAAGAAAAAAAAAGTTAGTTACCCCAACTTCAATAGTTTTAAAAATGTTTGCCACGCCACCCTTTGAGTCTACTAATCATCAACCAGCAGCACAGATTCAAAACGACATTCATATACAAAAGCTATATATTGCACACTTCTAAAAATGACTTCACAAGAGCAAAACCTACATTCTAAGTCTGGTTTTCACACAGAGAAGCCCTTGTGACGAGCTTGTTTGTTTTGTTGGATTTCTCTAAACACGTCTCTTCTATTCGCAGACCAAACCACGTCTGACTTCCCTCGCTCTGCCCCTCCTTCACACGCTAACTTCCTCTCATCTCTCACTACATATCAGTACAGACTGTCCTTAAAAACACAACTTGTTCCTCCTCTGTTCCAACTCTCTCTGACCCACAAAGCACTCATTATTTTAGCATGTGCTTTCGGAAAATCTCGGAAAATTCGGCATTCCCTCTCTCTCTCTTGCCCAGCCCCCTTTCGCTGCACAGCTGGGAAACTTCACCCCTTCTACACACACACACAAACTCACACGGCACTGGGTCAAAGGGTCAGCGGACACGCCCTGTCAACCCGCACGGGGGGAGACTTACCCTCCCAAAAAAGGAGGCAGAAATGCTCAGTTCTTCCCCTGCTTTTGGAAGTTTAGGAGGAGACAAGAGTGTTGGGGAAAGGCTGAAAACGTTTTAGAAACTTTGGATACTTTACTCTACTGAAAAAATGCATCTAACCCTATCTAAACTAGACTAGAGCAGGTCTAAAACAGATCTAAACCAGGACTAGAGCAGGTCTAAAGCTCATCTAAACCCAGGACTAGAGCAGGTCTAAAACTCATCTAAACCAGGACTAGAACAGGTCTAAAACTCATCTAAACCAGGACTAGAGCAGGTCTAAAACAGATCTAAACCAGGACTAGAGCAGGTCTAAAACTTATCTAAACCAGGACTAGAGCAGCGTCCTAAAACTCGTCTAAACCAGGACTAGAGCAGGTCTAAAACTCATCTAAACCAGGACTAGAGCAGGTCTAAAACAGATCTAAACCAGGACTAGAGCAGGTCTAAAACTCATCTAAACAGGACTAGACAGGTCAAAGCTCATCTAAAACCAGGACTAGACAGGTTAAAACTATCTAACCAGGACTAGAGCAGGTCTAAAACTCATCTAAACCAGGACTAGAACAGGTCTAAGATTAACCAGGACTAGAGCAGGTCTAAAACTATCTAAACCAGGACTAGAGCAGGTCTAAAACTCATCTAAACCAGGACTAGAGCAGGTCTAAAACATCTAAACCAGGACTAGAGCAGGTCTAAAACTCATCTAAACCAGGACTAGAGCAGGTCCTAAAGACTCATCTAAACCAGGACTAGAGCAGGTCTAAAACAGATCTAAACCAGGACTAGAGCAGGTCTAAAAACAGATCTAAACCAGGACTAGAGCAGGTCTAAAACTCATCTAAACCAGGACTAGAGCAGGTCTAAAACAGATCTAAACCAGGACTAGAGCAGGTCTAAAACTCATCTAAACCAGGACTAGAGCAGGTCTAAAACAGATCTAAACAGGACTAGAGCAGGTCTAAAACTCATCTAAACCAGGACGAGCAGGTCAAAACTCATCCAAACCAGGACTAGAGCAGGTCTAAAACAGATCTAAACCAGGACTAGAGCAGGTCTAAAAACAGATCTAAACCCAGGACTAGAGCAGGTCTAAAAACTCATCCAAACCAGGACTAGAGCAGGTCTAAAACAGATCTAAACCAGGACTAGAGCAGGTCTAAAACAGATCTAAACCAGGACTAGAGCAGGTCTAAAACTCATCTAAACCAGGACTAGAGCAGGTCTAAAACTCATCTAAACCAGGACTAGAGCAGGTCTAAAACTCATCTAAACCAGGAGAGCAGGTCTAAAACTCATCCAAACCAGGACTAGAGCAGGTCTAAACTAGACTAAACCAGGACAAAGACTGAAATAAGTCAGTTTAACATCAGGAAAGTGACATTTTAAGCAGAAATTGACAAATGAAAGTTGAAAAATACAAGAAGTAATTTGAGTTCTAAAACTAAATCTCTATATATGTTGTCAAAAAGATTTCAGTGATGTTTTTAACTTTTGTAGATCACAGTTTTATGTGGAAAAAAACAAAACAAAACAAAAAAACACTTGATGTATCTAAATGTTCCAGATTATATAGATGCTAAAACTGTTGCTGTGGGAACGCAAACATTTGAACAGGGCAGTTCATCTTACTAAACAGAGGCTAATGGTAAATGGTCTTTTTATATAACAATTTTCTACCTTTCCAGGCACTCAAGCGCTTAACAATCTAGCATCCACTCACCCAGTGTACGCAGACACTAAGTCAGTGTGGATTAAGTGTCTTGCCCAATGACACAACGACAATCCACTTCTGTCGTCCCACTGTGGCACCTGGTGTTCCATCGGTTTCCCATCCAAGTACTAACAAGGCCATAACTTGTTCATCTTCTTAGATCTGACGAGATCAGGCTTTGACAAACAGGTATGGCCACCATATGGTCAAGGAATGTGGGGACTTAGTTCTTGGTACTTTCATGTGGATTTTGTCCTTTAATAACAATACAGTTGCTAGGAAAGAGTTGAAGAAATACGACTACATATTTGCTGGACAAAAAACAAGTATAAACCCCATCAAAACAGCTAAATTGGGTGAAAATGTGTAACCTATGCTTTCTGAATACTGGAGTTTTAGTAGGAGTAGTTCACAGAGTCACTTTAAATCCATTCACACATTCTCCTCCAACTATGTCACGTGGCTCCTCCCATTTACAAAATTTTTTTTCACCTAAATACTTGGCGCCTACCACATCTGACTCACTTTTCTGCCAGAACAAGCCAAGCGGAGGCAGAAAAAGAGTCCTTCCGTAGGTAAAATCAACATTCCTTCACTGTGGTTGTTCTCTTTGGAGACTTGTGTGTGTGTCAGTGTGTGTGGTGTGTTTGTGTGTTGTGTGTGTGCGTTAGTGTGCGTGTCAGCCAACGACCTACTTCCCAATTCAAGCCAAATCAGGGAAGAAGGCTAATTATTCATTCCCTCCATTTGAACTGGATCTGAGAGAGAGAGAGAGAGAGAGAGAGAGAGAGAGAGAGAGAGAGAGAGAGAGAGAGAGAGAGAGAAAGAAAGAACAAAAGAGAAAGTGTGGGGGGGGGTGGAGAAAAGAGAGAGAGGGGATGAGACAAGAAAGACAGAGAGAAAAACTTTCCAATATGCAAGAGAAAGAGAGAAACAGAAAGAGACAGAGAGAGAGAAAGAGAGGGCGGAAGAGAGGCGTGCAGAAGGAGAAAGAGGGAGAGAGACAAAGAAGGAGAGACAGAAAAAAAGACACCAAGACAGAGAGAGAGAGAGAGAGAGAGAGAGAGAGAGAGAGAAAGTGTGGAGGGGGAGAAAGAGACAAAGAGAGGGATAAATAAAGCACGCAAGAGAGGGAGAGAGAAAAAATGAAAGAGAAAGAGGGGGAGGAAGAGAGGGGTGCAGAGAGAGAGAGAGAGAGAGAAAGAGATAAAGGGAGAGACGGGGGAGAGAGGCAAAAAGAAAGAAAAAGAGACAAAAAAGAGAGTGGGGAGAGAGAGAGAGAGAGAGAGGGAGGGAGGGAGAGAAAGTGTAAGGGGGAGAAAGAGATGAAGAAAGAAAGAGACAGAAAGACAGGGAGAGAGAGGGAAAAAAAGGCTCCAATGAGACACGTGAAAGAGAGAGAGGGAGAGAGAGAGAGAGAGAGAGAGAGAGAGAGAGAGGAGAGAGAGAGAGAGAGAGAGAGAGAGAGAGAGAGAGAGAGAGAGAGAGAGAGAGAGAGAGACCCTTCAGGACTAAATGAGACGGAGTAGGCTCTGATTGGCGCGCACACACCCACACCTTTTATTTGCCAAGAAAAGTCAGCGTGCTTGCAGACATTCACTGGCTTCAAACGTGAGAATTAAAAAGAGATAGCACAACACAGTGTAAAAACAGAAGAAGAGGGAAAGAGAGTGTGAGGAGGGAGGGAGAGAGAAGAGAGAGAGAGAGAGAGAGAGAGAAGAGAGATAGAAGAGAGAGAGAGAGAGAGAGAGAGAGAGAGAGAGGGCTGAGAGAGGCCAGCGTCACAGGAAACTGACCCTGCCAAGCAAAACTTGTTGACACAGAAAGGCCGTTTTGGGAGTCAGTCGACAACAAGACTTTCTGTTGTTATTAAATCTTAATGGAGGCACAAGGCTGATTGTTGAAGCACATTACCACATTATTATACATTATGTTAAAGATACTGCACAGTTGATCGCAATCAAATAGAAATCACAATATTAGAAAAATGAAAATGAATGAAGAACTGCAATTTTGTTACTAAAATAACTGTCACATTTGTAGAAAAAGAAGAGGTAGAGGCACCAATACCAGGTTGTCATGTGACACACACAAAAAATATTTACTATAAACAGAAGATCAAGTGTAACAACAATAGACTCTCCTAAACATAACAGATGGAGCCTAACACTGTTATGCTGAATAGGACCAGGCATACCATCAAAAATACACACTCACTAGTGCAGTTCTTCAAACCATCAAAAGGGGCCCCCATTATAGCTGTAAAATATTGTAACATTAGTCTAGCCGACCTGGGCAAACTGTGGCCCGGGGGCCAGGTGCAGCCTCGGACTGTTTTAATCTGGCCCTTGGCACGTTTTGGAGAATAAGTGCTACTCTTGACCCATAGAAAGAGAGAGTGAGAGAAAGAGGAGGAGAGAGGGAAAGGGATAGAGAGAGAGAGAGAAAGAAAGAACAAAATAGAAAGTGTGAAGGGGAGAATAAGACGGAGAAAGAGAGAGAGGGGATGAGACAGAAAGACACAGAGAAAAACGCTCCAATAAGCGATGCAAGAGAGAGAGAGAGAGAGAGAGAGAAAGAGAAGAGAAAGAACAGAAAGAGACAGAGAGAGGATGGAGGAGAGGCGTGCAGAGGGAGAAAGAGGCAAAGGGAGAGAGACAAAGAGGGAGAGAAAGAAAACACCAAAAGAGAGAGAGAAGAAAGAGAGAAGAGTGAGGGGGAGAAAGAGACTCTACCTCTTCTTTTTAGTTTCTTTTATTTGATTGATTTAGCTTTGGAGCATTGTATTTGCTTAATGTCCTAATATTTATCATAATAAGTTGCCAAAACAGTATTAAAAAGCCTGTTTTACAAAAAGTGTGCTAAGAAAATTATAATTTGTCACACTAATTGCCGTGGTCGGGTCCCCCACTTGTCCAGCTTCGAATATGGCCCTTGGGGAAAAATAATTACCCACCCCAGGCCTCATCTACTATCAACTATCATTTTACAAAATAAAAGCGTTAGGTACAAGAGATTAACATTTGTCAAATCATAACTATTGTGTCATTTATGTGGATTGTGGCCCATTATATATTTTATAGTATGGTTGCTAGGTAACAGTTGTAAAATCACCTACATATATTTGTTGGACAGAAGACAATTATAACCTCATCAAAACAGCCAGACTGGGTAAAAGCAAGCAAAATACTTAAATATAATCATGTTGTCTAACCTGTCATACTCACTTTAAAGATACATTTTACAATAAAGAGGCGGGGCTTATCAGTTCTGCAATTTTAAACAGGAAGTCTGTACATCTTTTCATATTTCTAAGCCGTTTAAGATCTACTTTGTGTTTTACTATTAACAAAATGTACATTACGATCTATATATGCAACAGTTACTATTTAAACGCACAGAAAACCCATACATTTTCTTCGCACGTGCCAATTATTCTGAAGTTAAACTACAGCCGCTGCACATTATACGAATTTGTGCTGCAGAAATGGGCCTTTACGGTTACGTCTCTTTACTCAGTCAAACTCGTAGCAGCAGCTCTCGGGCTTAACACATGAATATTTCCCTTTGAAAAGACTTCGCCGAGGTGTCCCGCTCTTTCATTCACTCACTCTCTCTCTCTGTGTTAGCTCGCTGCAGCTTTATTTTAGCCTAATTGACTCGGGTGGCACTTGTCTTGTAAATGTTTAATGCCTTTCATCCACTTCCTATTCACCGATTTATAAGTACAAGTCATAACCTTAAAAGGTGAGCGGATAGGCCCTCTGTGGGGAGAATGACCATTTTCACCCACATTATTGGGTCAGACACGTCGTTAGCAGACCGCACTGTGACACCAACTGTCCTCCACCTTTGTGCGCAGAAGAGAGGTCAGGATTAGACGCTTAATTCAGAGCGTAATTATTCACACCGCAGTTTAATCACTATACGAGAATTGTTAATGGAGGCATCTGACACTTCCCTTAATGTCATAAGAATACAATGGGAAAGATTTGAATCTTACCATAGATAAAAAAAGTTGGGAGGGTATGTTTAGAAAGATTAAAAATTTTCCAGAGATGCCAGAGTGCGCCTCACACAATTTAAATATTGCACCGATATTATTGACCCCATTTAGACTATTTAGACTTGGACTAAAAGAACCCCTAACTGTTGGCGCGCAATCAGAAGAAGGGAATTTGGCTCATGCATTATGGTTTTGTGAAAAAATCCAGGACTTCTGGGCAATTATACATAAAACTTTAAATAACATCACAGCTACTAGGATCCCGTTTAGCCCGAGATTATTTATTCTCGGAGATGATTCTATGCTAATAGACAAGATAAAATCTTAAGAGCTGGATCCAAACTAGTGCATGGTTGCTAGACAAATTATTGTTAAACATTGGAAGAAAGAAGGATTTCTATCAACTCAGGAGTGGGGTTTAGAATTAGCTAAAATAGCTGCATTTGAAAAGATGTCATATAAACAGATGGGATGTCTTTCTCTTTATTACAAAATATGGAAGAATTATCTAAAGTTTGTGGGAGAATCTGCTGATTAAATACATTCTGTGTAAATCAGCATAAAGTGGAAAAGGGAAAAAAATAATAATAAAAAATGTAGAAGAGTTGGATAATGAGAACAAGGTCTAGTGGGTTTTGTATGTATGATTACGACTGTAGTATTTTGTTGTCCTGGACCTATAGCTGGACAGGTTGCAATTTTCTTCTTTTTTTATTAGAAACAAATGATGTTATGATGGAGGTAAGGAAGACAACAGCAATAATAATAACAATAAAAATAAGAATGATTGTAATAATGGCAATAATGATGGTCATTATTTGCGGCAATAATCACTAATTCATAATTAGTTATTGGTAATAATAGCCAATTTATAATAAGGATAATGATAGCAATGGCAATAAAAATAAGATCAATAAATAATAATAAATAATAGAAATAATAAAAACTAATAATTAATGACAATAAATTATTACATAATGATACTTGTGTGTTTATTATTGCTGTTGGCAATAATTATTGCAATGACACGATGGTAACATTCAGAATTATTTATGTTTATTTATATTTACTGTTTAATATGAATTTATTGTTATTTTCAATGCTACTTCTTGTTACTATTGATTGTTGTTGTTGATTTTTATTTTTTATTTTTTGTTGTAATAATATTGTTATAATATTGTTGGTTTTTCAATTAATTTATTATTTTTTGTATTCTTACTTTTTGTTAGAGAGAAAAAAAAAAAAAAAGAAGAAAAGAACAAGAATGTACGGGACTATAAAATGGGAAGCATAGGAAAACGGCTATAAAATGCTACCAGGAAAATGGACTATGACAAATGGAAACCACAAGGACTATGGCTGGGGTGATGGCGGGAGCGGGTGGGATGGGAGATTTGTTGGTGGAGGGGAAAAAAACGTGTAAATTCACAATAATTTTATCAAACTAAGAATTGTAAAAATGCTAGATGAATGATTTCTAATGAATGTAATGCTCAGCAAAATGCTTTCATGTCTAGCTGTTTATATCACATTACTTGGTACAATAAAAAAGTAAGAACATTCAGTTTATGAAGAATGAACCAGGCTTAACTACTCACTTAATCGGTTAAAGTGAAGCTAACTGTGTATATGGTGTTTTTGTAGCATTGTCTATGTTCCTGGTCATTTCTTGGCATTTTTAGTGTGAACTGAGCAAATAGTCACAAACTGACTGTCTCACGAGAAAGGCAAGTGTCATTTCTGGCCAGCCGGATGGATTGTCTCGCGATATTTCTGAACTCTGGCCTTCCAGCAGCCAGATTGGCTTGGAGTTTAACCCAACAGGTTAATCCAATCACATCGCAGTTGAGGAGGGTTGGTTGCAGTGACGACAGGAAGTACCACCTGAATCAAACAAAACAAAGATGGCGGCTCTCGTGGATGGACGTGTTTCTGCTGCGGTTGATTCTGTTTTAGCAGAAATACAAAGTTTTTGTTTTTGAAAGAGCAGAGAGAAATCCAATTGACACATTTAGTTCCAACTTTTTGAAGTCTGAATTCAGCCATCACCTAAAGTAGGGACCCCCAACCACTGGTCTGGGGCCCGAACTGGTCGCAGGCCATCTGCTACAAGGCCATTTATTTTATTTTTATTTTACAGTCTCTCTACTTTTTTGTGCTTTACTGACAAAATATAGAGGCACTTGGTTCAAAAACCCAAAGTCTAGCAAAAAGCTAACTAAAAATATACACAATAATCAATTGTTTGCTTTTTACATTGTGGGTAGTGGTGCAACAGAGCCTGGACCGGTCCCTGGAGAATAAAATTGTGACCGTCTCAGTCCTTATAAGAAAAAAGATTGGGGACCACTGGCTCAAACAGACATTCTACAGCCTGTATCTGGACAAATGTATCTATGCTCACAATCCCAAACACGTCCACATCCCAGCAATAAAGTGAGGAAGCTTACAATGTTTATAACAAAAAGCGCCCTGCACAACGTGGCAGAAACAGCCTTTAAGTTTAACACTACATGTCCCGCACAAGAGCAGCGTATCAGTTTACCTGTAACAAGAGCTGAGGAAACAACATGTCCAGAGCTGTAAATATATCCATTAAAACAACATCTCCAGTGCGGCCGCTGTTCAATAATAAATCCACATCCAGACTAGTATCCAGGTGAAATCGAAGCCAAACACATGCCCAAAACAGTGCCATAAAATCAAGATCCTCACTCAAAAAGCATTGTCCCAAAGTAAAACAACAATATCATCCAGTCTCGTCTTCATGGTAACTCCCTAACCACTGCAATAAAAGATAATATTGTCATTCTTAATTCACGGTTAAAAGGGACAACCCCACGTCCTTATGCATGTATCAAATCAAAGTTACCTTGATAATAATTATACAGCGTAACAGGCCCCCTCTCCCTCATTATGGGAGCATTTGGAGTCCATTTAAGCACTCATTGTGGCCATCAGAGAGATCAAGCGAAGCTCAGAGGGAAAGCTAAGAGGCCGTTGTAATAATCAAGTAGGTGACTCCCGGAACAACTGCAGAGGAGGAGCACTCGAGCCCGGCACTAGAGTCTGGCCTGCGTCGGTCTGAGTGTCACTACACGCTCACCTCTGATAAAATACACAGAGAGGCAGAGGGAGGAGGATTGTTTTTATTTATTCAAAGTAACAGTAGATACACAGTGCTTTGTATCTTTAGGACAGATTAGAATTGTTTGGTTCAAGAATATCATCTAGAAGGGATTTAGGCAATTGGAAAAGCTCTAGAGAAGCACGAAACAATAAGATTCTAGTCGCATTCACGTTTAGAAGAGTGATACGGTCAGCATCAGGAACGCACAAGAACCTCTGTGGGGGAAACATAACATGAACTGTGCATCAGAACAGATTTACCACTCACTGCTCAACAACTACAACAATAGCAAATGTGGATTTAAAGGTGGAGTTGCTGGTTTTCACACTGCAAACACAATTTAGGTGTTAAATCTTCCAACTTTCTCTCATACATTTTTCGACACTTGACATATCGGTCTATAAACTTCTTTTTACAAACAACAAAGTGAAACAGGAGAGGACCACCCTGATGAGAACCCAAATTCTGTATTATTTAATTCAGACAGTACAGTGGTTTCACCTTTTCACAAAGTGCTGCAAAAAGTTAGTTACCCTAACATTAAGGAACTATATTGTGCAATGGGGATCTGTGCAATATGGATTGTTTTGTATGACTTGGAGGTATGGGCAGGAGGAGCATGTGCAATACAGATGAACTGTCTTTCTTATCTCTGTAAGTTAACTTTTTGTTCAATGTTCCATTAACACTGTCTTGCTTGTTTGTGTTTGTCCAGCTGTAAATAGTCTGTGTTTTATTCTTTTAACAACCTGCCAGGGGGTCTGCAGATGGAAAATAGCCCTAGGCTATATTTACATTTGTTTGAATGTTCATTAATATGCATTGTTCCCCTTTTTCCTAAATAAATAAATAAAATAAAAAAAATATTGTGTCAAATACAGAAACGAAAACATTGAGATGAACAAAGTGATCTAGCAGTCTAAATGCAAATTTTCAATCTGGTGACTTCTTTTAGTGTCTAGACTAGTGGGGCTGTAGTCGACCAAAGAAATTCTTGGTCGATCAAAGACATGTTCCATCGACCGATAAATCAACTAAAAGAAACAACAAAACTTTGAAGCTAAAAATATCTTCTGATCAAATTTATCAAACCCAAACTATGCTTGGAAAGACTAAAATGTTGTGGAGTTTAAGCAAAAACAACAATTTTTATAGAAAATGAATAAGAAACTGTATGTTTATGTAAAAAAGGCAAAAGCAAGCAAAAATTTGGATAAGTTGATATGTTTAAATTGCTGTTCAATATAACTTCATAAAATGTTACTAAAACAATGGGTCAACTAATGAAAATCTTAATCGACTAAGCCTCCATCGACCAATTAATCGACTAAACGACTCAAGGACTACAACACTATAAACTAGTGCTGTGCAATACTGTATACTGTTTATAATAATAAAACAAAGTTTAAATAAAAATACAATCAAAAATGTATTGTTAACTTTCAAAAAACTGTAAAAAGCCGAAATGTCATTTTTATTTGTCTTCTTGAGTCATTTAATCAATAATAATAATCACTTTGTTGTGTATTGTTGTAAAAATCTTGTTTACCTTTTTTTTTTTTTTTTTTTTTTCTTGTACAAAAACTTTTAACATGAAAGTTTGGTCAAATCATTGAGACATTTTAGTTTTGGAAAGAGGCCATCTCTTTGATCCAATACAGTCGTATTAGAACATTTTACTTCAACTAACATGTTTAAAGACATTTCTGTTGGACTGACTTTTGTCAATATCGCCCAGCCCTAGTCAAGACCTCCTCCTTTTTTGCATTACAACAAACAAAAACAATATTTTAACCTGCAACATCTGTATTAAATATTACTGACCTTTACAATGTTGCAGGTGAATGAAACATCACACTGGAGACAAGCAGGCGACTAACAGTAAAGTATATTTTAAATTTAATTTAATATCTTGTATGTATATTTACTAACAAGACAAACAAATGACTGAAAGGATTTAATACATCCGTTTGTTCGATACTGATGCGATGTGGTAAAGTGCAAAGCTCTCAGTCAATGAAAAGGTCACGAGGTCAAGTACAACAGGTTTGTTTATCTAAGGATTGACTCTGTCGACTCTTCAAGGCAGATACTTCAAGTGCACTCTTCCAGGAAAGTACGTAACAGCTTAAAGCAAACAAAATCAACTTTAAAGAGCTTTTAGTCATGTTAAAATGTTTTTTCTATTTTTATTGACCCTCTCAAAGTGGTATTTATAATTATCCATGTGTGTCTTTATTCTACTGCAATCAAGACACCATTGCTCCATTAAATCTACACTTACTGTTTCTTTTTTCTTTGCATTTATATATAATAATAATTATAAAGGGCACACTATAAGAGCACATTATATTCCTTCATTTATTTGCTACCGCTTGTTCCCGTTAAGGGTCGCAGGTGACAGGAGCCTATCTCAGTAACTTTGGGCCTTAGGCGGGGAACACCCTAAGGCCAACTCGTCAAAGCGTTGGACAGACAACCATTCACTCTCTCATTCATTCACAGGGAACATTTACAGTGATGCATGTTTTTGCAGGTGGGAGGAAACCAGAGTACACTGAGAAAACCTACTTTGACACGGGCAGAACATGCAAACTCCACCCAGAGAGATCGTGAGATGTTGATATGGTCCGACTCGAGAATCAAACCAATAAAGAGCACAAATTATGCAAAATATATATTTATATTAATACATAGGGATGGGACGAGATCGAATTTTCAAGAGGTGGGATGAGCCACGAGATTGGGTCTATGAGATCGAGACAAGATTTTAAAATAATTAAAAGGTAAATGGTCTATTTATATAGCGCTTTTGTACCTTTCCAGGCACTCAAAGCACTTGACAATCTAGTATCTACTCACCCAAGTGTCTTGCCCAAGGACACAACTACAGTCCACTCTTGTGTCTCACTGTGGCACCTGTGTTCTGGTGGTCTCCCATCCAAGTACTAACCAGGCTCTAACTTGATTAGCTTCTGAGATCTGACGGATCAGGCTTTGACAAACAGGTATGGCCACACAATTGGCATTAATTGTTATAAAATTAAGAAACCAAAGATGTTATTATTATTTATATTTGATTTATATTCTATCATGTCTTTGATAGTATTCTTATTTTTTAAGTGCAATGACCGTTTATTCTCTTTCTCCTTCTCCTCAGAAAACCCTTCTTTGAATCTCTGATCTGTGATGTCGTCAGTATATTCTGCTGTTTTTAAATCCATAAATGATCCAGAGCATTTCTACAGCATTTGCTTATCAGGTTATTGATTATTTCTCTTGTATATTTTCCTTTGCAGTCAGTAGAGGGAGCTTTAACTTAATTCTTGACATGGGAAACACTTGACTATCAGGAGCATGTTTGAATGATGGAAACAACACAAAAAAGCTACATATTTGCCTTTTAATGTTCTTACAATCTTGGTCCTGAAGACACAAACTTCGATGCTAAACTTGGATATATTTCAGGTAAAGTATCTCTCCATATTGACATGCCGGTGGTGTAAAATTACATAACGCAGCTTTAAATCCTGGCAGTAAAAACTCTGAGCCCGGAGTGTGTTTTAACATTTCCGTGGCCAACATTTAGCCGCTGCCCACAAAAACCAGCCCGGATTATTAAAACATCAGCAGCTCCATGCCTTATGTGTCAAAACAAGCCTTTATTCAATTTTAATGGTAAACTAGAATCCACAGCGGCTCCCTAAAATAGAGAGTGAATTATCCATGGTGCATGAATAAATGAGAGCACATGGCTGCGGTAATAACCCAGAGCTAACCTGTGTGCTGAAGCAGGTGGTGCGTGGTGGAGGAGGCCTTTGTCTCCACAGGCCACATTATGAGTTCACAGGCACAAGTGGACAGATGGAGCCAGAGGTGAAAGCACACATACATACACACACCTACAGTACACACACACATATATAGGGTTGTCAAAGGTATCAAGAATTAAATATTAAGGCTGTGCAATGAATTGATTTTACATTTCAATTATGATCATTGCTGTAATCATTTAAGGGCATAAATGGGTGATTCTGATTAGTAACCATAACTCATAAATTGCCTAGGATTAGGGCTGGGCACTGAAAAACGTTTCCAAACAACAACGTTCAAGAAATACTGGAACTGAAAACATGACGCACTTTCAATGCCATTTTTTGATTCCTTGGCTTTAAATCTCCACATACAAATGGGATTATGCCTGAGAAGTCAGCCCCTCCTACATTCTGTGACATTCTATTTGAATGCAGAAAGGTCTGAAACCTGAGCCTCGGCCAATAATTTCCCCCTCCAGTGTTAGGATGATCCAATCAGCGATTCTGACACGTGACACTAAAAAGTCTGAAGTTGCTTGCAAGCCCCATTTCAAAACATTCAAGAAGGCAAACGTAGCTGATTCGGCTCGTGCTTCGGTTTTGAACAATGAATGTATCAATTCCTTAAAACCTGAGCAGCAAACCGTGTTGAGAGGCTTCAGACTGAAAAAATCCTCGCGCTACATGTTTACGAAAACATAGTGTTGCTGTTTTGGTGGAATTTCCGGGTTTTCTGTGATTGGTTGACTCAGCGCTTGGAAAGGTCGCCCCGAAATTGAACCTCTGCACCCCGCTCCCAGACCCTCACTATTTGTAAAGTGTCTGACTGGTCAGGCAAGTGATGCACTAACGTCTTCCAGTCTCATATTGACATAGGCCGCTACATCCAGTGGCGTAGCTGCCATAGTGAGACAGTTGTTTACTCCAAATGCAATGGACATCAGACGAGGGATTTTGTGCTAATCTTGAAGCAAGCCTCTTAAAAACAATCTTTTGTCATCTGCAGCTTCTAAATTAAGTTTTCATAAGGAAAAGTTCTAAAAGTGAGCCAACACTAGCCATCCTGAGACTTGCTTTGCTCATGAGCCCGAGCAGAGGCGCTGTGGACAGGGAAGAAGTGAGCACACACACCGCTCGTTTAGGCAGAGCTCATTAAAAAGTCCTATTACCTATAGAGAATTTTTTTTTTTTTATGTGTAAGTTTTGAGTAAAAACTGACTCTGATCCATCCCAGAATGGTTGATTTGACCGTAAAAAAAAAACAGGATTTCAATTAGATTTTTATCTATAACATGTCAGGGAGGTAGAGCGTTGGTTTTTAGATGTGAACAAAAATTAATTAATTAAGAAAAAGTATGAGGGCCTGTGGGGGGGGGGCTCATAAGTGGTTTTACATAGCCTTTTCTGTTCTTGGCTTGGTCAATTTTAAATTGGACAAGAGAATTTGGAATTAATTAAACTATTGCCTCAATAACTTAATTCTACTTAACTCACATTTATTGACTTTTTTTTCTATTTTTTTCTGTCTTTGTGTCATCAAAACTGAAATCAAGTTTGTATTTTCACTATGACCTCGTGACCTCCTTCAGCCCACACACACAGACACGTTGGTCAATTACAGCTCCAACAAAAGACACGCCGTAAGTTTCCTGTCACAGCTGTAAAATCCTCACACAACACAGAGAAGCCCGCGGCGCTTTCTTTCGCAAAAGACGTCAAACTTGGCAGCGATTTTGCTTTTTGTTGTTCCCTTCCCTTGTTTAAACTCTTCGCCTGGAGTCATGTCCAATTCAGTTGTATTCTGTTCGGCTAATTCCATTATCTTTGATTATTTTCTCATAAGCGTCGCGGCGCTAATCCACTTGTTGGTGCCGTATCTCTGTCTCGCAGCTGATAATGCGCGCACACACTTTTGATTTCACTCACTTCTGCTTGTGCTCTTTCGCTTTTTCAATGGTAATTTTTATGAAAGCTATAAAAAGAAGCATTATCAGAATAAGATGAGTTTATGTAGCGGCGTGTTAAGCGTGATGGGGAATGATATACGAGAGATATTAGCATCTTTCAGCTCCCGTGTGCAATTTGGTTAGAGATTTTGCACAGACGATTTGAGAATTAAATATGCGCATACATTTGTCATAGACTGTGTGGTTAAGACTCGCTGGAACAACATTAACCTCGAGCTAGGATTGATTCTGGTGTAAATGTCTTTCTGCTGATTTGTATTCCTCTCAGTTCTACAACAGTTTCAAGAAAAGAAAAAAAAAATAACTCGCAGCGGTTGAGGGAGTGTCCCCGAATGCCCTCTAGAAAGTAAAATTAATTATACTTTGTCTGCTAATTTGCACTGGCAGCTTGAGCCGTGAATGACAACAACCGACACCTCAAAAACAAAGATTTGTTTCACTTCACGACCAAATGTTTTGCAAAATGACTTCAATTATGAGCGAAAATGAGCAGTGGTAGTGCTGGATGTTAGTTTGTCTAAGCAGAGATGAGATGTAATGAAGCCTCTGCATCAAAAAGGCACAAACAGGTTTTAAATAATGATAATAATAAACTCAATTTGAACTGATGACTGCATTAAGTTAATTGATTAAGCACAACTAATCGATTATTTAAATAATTGTCAGCTAATTTAGTAATCAAATAGTCGTTAACTGGTTTTATTTAGGTTCCAAAACATGCCATGTACAGGGAAAACCTCAAACTGAACAAAATTAAAGTTGAAGAGCAATGAAAATTGTGTTTATTGTTTCTGTGATGTAAACATTTTTTTCCTTGTTTTTAAATGAGACATCCTTATTATTTTCTAATTAGTTTATAAAAAGCAGTGTTCAGAGTAACTCATAACAAAAGTCAGTAATTTCTGGGCTATAAGCCGCTACTTTTTTCTCAAGCTTTGAACACTGCGGCTTATACAACAAAGCAGCGAAATGATTTGATTCTCATAGACTTACTATTCACAAGTGTGGCTTATGTATGTAGCCTATTTTATCATTTTTCTTACTTAAATAGTGAATGCGGCTTATATTCAGGTGCGCTCAATAGGGCAGAAATTACAGTATTTACACTAATATAATCCGCCTTTCAGTAAGTAGTGTAACTCATTACTTAAAATATTGACAATATACTATTTACAATCTGAACTCAAGTTACATGATAAGTTGCTTTTATATTTTATTGAAAACGACAATTCAGGACCAAAACATCACTAAAATACTGTCTGTTGGCTTAAAGATGAATCAAATATTATGAGGAAAATGTGTTGAGACATCACATTTCCATAAATTAATCAGTATCAAGAGTAAATGTAACATGTAATGTTACAATGTAGCATTAGTGTTGTACAATGTTTCAATACTTGTGACTACAAAAGTATAACATTTTTCTTCCTGTAACTAGTAATATATAATGTACTACAATTTTACAGTAACCCAACTCAGTGGTTCCCAAAGTGGGGGCCGGGACCCCTCGGGGGGTCGCGAATCTAAATCTGGGGGTCGCGAGATGATTTCAAGATGTCATTTTACAATGATGACTTGGAGTTTAATCTGTATTTTTTAACTGGAAGCATCATGTTTGACTGATTTATGGTCCTACAGTGCAATAAGCTACTAAAATAAACCCAATTTTACTGGTTTTCCAGCTTGAAATAGTTAAAGACATCTATTTTATTTTGCTGTGGGGGTTGCGAGTTGGTTACATGGTTCTTTTGGGGATCCCGGTCTGAAAAGTTTAGGAACCCCTGACCTAACTAACACTGATAATAAGTGTTGGGTAAGTTACACAGACATCAGAAGAATAATTCACCATAGGACACTTATTTATTTAAAAAGACGTGTTTGTGTCTAAATGCTAACGCTAACAGAAAATGCTTGTTTGTATAGAGGCTAGCTATTTGAACAAGAACATGGAAACTCATGTTTTACGCACAGAAGTCATTTTGATGACCCTTTAAGCCAAAAAATAGCTTTGAATAAAGATCTGACAAAGAACATTATAAAGGTTTGATTGGCTTGTATGTCCCTAAAATCAACTCTTTTGTGTCTGAAGCCTTCTGCACACTAGAGCAGTTTTGACTCTTGATTCACCTCGATGTGAATACCAGCTCACGGAAGCTTACCTCTGTGTAACGATTTTCCATCCCAGTCTCTGAAGAAAACGTGTATATACAACAAAAAGTCAAAAACGTACGACAAGCAGTTTTCATTAATTTTTTACCTCAATATGTTACGAAAAGCCAAAATGTAAAAAAAGCAAACACACACACAAATTTTGTTTGAAGTCCTGTGACGACATTTTCTTTGTGTTTACCAGGTAAATCTTAATCTACTCCAAACCTCAGCCCTAAACTTACACATTTTAGTAACTTGAAAGCCTAAACTTACCTGTTAAACCCAAAGAAAATGTCCTCACGTGACTTCAACCAAAATTCTGGGTTATTTTACGTTTTGGCTTTTTGCAACATATTTACGAGCTGAAATCATGAAAAAGTGCTTATTGTATGTACGTTTTTTGCCATTTTTCTATCCATGTTTTCTTCAGAGGCAGCGTTGCGAATTTGTAAGAGATTATTTATCACTTCACTCGTCATGTCTGTGGAGCACTGTGATTGATTTATTCAATGTTCTGTCTGCCTTGTCAGTGGCTCTTAAAATGCAGAAAATAACCAACCCATCACAAAAAAAAAACGATTCCTCCTTTAAACCTTCGCCGCTCTGATTTGTGGCAGATAAAAGATTTGAGTTTACGTGGAGAGAAAGCGTTTCCATCCACAGCTGCGTCACGTAAACGGACAGAGCGGCCAGAGCGTTCACCTTGACCACAAGCTGCTTCGCTGGAGCGTCAGAGAACTGCCTACAGAGTTAGCAAAGTCATCACACTTTCTCTCTCTCTCTGTCTCTTCTCTCTATTTGTCTCTTTCTCTCCATGTATCTCTCTCTCCCTCTCTCTCTCCTCTCTCGCCCCCCACCTCTCCCTATCTCTTTATTTCTATTTCTCTCTCTCCCTCCTCCCTCTTTCTCTCTCTTTCTGACTGTCTGTCTCTCTCTGTCTCTTACTCTCACTCCCTCCATCTCCTTTTTCCCTCTCTCTTCCCCTCTCTCTCTCTTTCTCTCCTCCTCTCCTTTTCAGTCTATCTCCCTCTTTCACCCTCTCTCTCTCACCCCCTACCTCCCTGTCTCTCTCTCTCTTCCTTTATTTCTCTTTTCCCCTCTCTCTCCCCTCCGTCCCTCTCTCTCTCTCTTCCTCTCTCAGTCCCCCCTCTCTCTCTCTCTCCTTCCCTCCCTCTCTCTCCCCATGCGCCTCTCTCTCCCTTCCTCTCTCCCTCCCTCTCTCCCTCCCTCCGTCGCCTCTTCCCCCCTCTCTCCTCTCACCCCCCTCTTTCTCTCTCTCCCTCTATCTCTCTCCTTCCCTCCCTCCCCCTCTCTCTCTTTCCCTCTCTCTCTCTTCCTCTCTCTCTATCCCTCCCTCTCTCCCTCCATCTCTATCTCCTCCGTCTCCCTCTCTCTCTCCTCCCTCCCTCTCTCTCAACCCCCCCCCTCTCTCTTTCTTCTCTCTCTCCCCTATGTCCTCTCTATCTCTCTGTCTCTCCTCCTCCCCCTCCTTCCCTCTCCCCCTCTCTTCCCTCTCTCTCTCCCTCCCTCCCCTCCTTCCCTCTCCCCTCTCTCTCTCTCTTCTCTCTCTCTCTCTCTCTCTCCCCCTCTCTCCCCACCTCCTCACTCTCTCCCCTCTCCCTTCTCTCTCCCTCTCTCTCTCTCTGCCTCCCTCTCTACTCCCTCTCTCTCTCTCTCTCTCTCCCCTTCCCTCTCTCTCTCTCCCTCCCTCCCTCTCTCTCCCTCTCCCTCCCTCTCTCTCCCTCTCTCTCTCCACACACACAGTATTTTGTAATCTAACCTATAATTGTGCCTCTCGTCTCGTTGTGAACACTTTGTGGGCCGACAAAACAAACTGACATTTCCATTTTAAGCAAAGACACTCCAGGTGAATAAGAAAAAACACAAACTATATTATATTTTACCTGCATTGTCTCACCTTAAGCTAAATTATACGCATTTTTTCCTTCAATAATGAGTAAAAGAACAGTTTCAAATCGTTGTATCGTGGCTCACAGCTGCTGCAGAGGAAATGTAAGAGCTACAGTTAAGAAAGGGCAAAGACAGACTCTAAAAGCACAGGAAAGGTTAAAGCTCTGTTAACACTTCTTCCTCAGAATAGAACAAGACGTGTCAGAATAATGAGACTTTACTGTTGTGGCATTTCATGTTCTCAGGATTCATTAACTCACATCATAATATTAGCCACGCTGTAACTGGTGCTGTAACGCGAACACTGCGACTGTGGCTGGATTTCAAGTCTATTTTTATGTTAATTGTGTAATATTGTGACAAACCAAGTGCCAGGCAGAAGACTCCAGATGCTAAACTACAAAAAGTATACGGTCTGTGGGAGGTTACTAGTAGTAGTAGTTTTAAAGTGAGGCTAAACACGCGTTCAGAGACTAAACTCCGCCCACAACTGAACCTCAAACAGGCTCGCAAAGTGGGAGATGCTTGGAGGCCTTTTAGACGCCCAGTGGGTGTGAACAGACATTGATTGACAGCACCAAATATGAACAGCGAGCTTGGTGAATGATGTGATTTTGTATCGGAGCGGTCCTGGTCCTGACGTGAGATTTGTAGCGGAGGAAGCTGTACAGCAACAGCACCAAGTCTTTGCTTACTTACTTACTTACTTGTCAAGTTTTTTTTTATATTTACTTTGCAAAACATACGTATGAACCTTTGCTTTAGTCTACATAAGCACATGAGCCTGTGAGTATTTTCTAAAAATGAAAATCGAAAATGAAAAACACAGGCACCTGTTTCAAACCAGAGCATCGTTGAACTAGTGGTGGCACATTGCGCCACTCGCTCAACAAACTGAGCCAATTAACAGCTGATGTCATTACGCAGCGGGTGATCGCTTTCCAACTCACTGCAGCAGCGATGGTGTCAGGGGGAGGAGTTTAGATAAACCTCCTGGGCGGCTCGTCTGTCGTGTCAACTCACTGTGACGTCAGCGTGAACTGAAAATGCACAGACAGTGTTTGCCCATCGTGGCAGTACAGCCGCGTTTTTTGCACACATAACTCCAAAATGAGCAAGTTTGCACAAAAATGTCCAAAAAAGGCCTGGAAACAGTAGATAATTCAATTTTGACCCCATATACACAGTCTGACAGTGAAAAAAAGTTTTTGAGCTTAGTTTCTCTTTAAGAACTCCTACATGCAGCATCATGCAAATTCTTGAATAATGCTTTACAGAACACTTCATAAACCAAATAACAATTACAATCTAGTGACTGAATGGAGATCAGATGGAGAAAGTTTACAAAAAATTGTGTATTATAAAAAAGTGACACTGTAATTTTTTGAAGGTGAAAAATCAAATCTCACGGAAATAGAAAGCTAAAGCAATAGTTCAGGACAATGTTCAGTTTTATACACCAGTTTCAGGCTCTAGTTCTGGTTATAGTTATATTATGTCACTTTCAAAATAAACAAATGTAACTACTCATGTTGTAATTTAGTCAAGTATAATTTTTAGGGATGCACCGATCCAGCTTTTCAGTTTCGATACCGATCCCGATATTTGGCTTTAACTATCTGCCGATACTCGATATCAACCGATACAAGTGTAATAACTGAAATAACAATTCTTTCTTATAATAACATATTAAATTAGGTCATATTGTATTATGTAACTGTTATTCAAGGTGCAAGTCACTATATAACAACTTAATCTAAATAAAATGCCCATAATATGAGATGTTGTGGATCAACATCAGCCAACAAATTAGTGTCATTATGTCCAATTAAAGGCACAAGCATGATATCGGCTGAACCGATATCATGGAGTCGATACCCGATCCTGTAAAATGTCCTGGATCGGCACTGATATCGATCCCAGTATCGGATCGGTGCATCCCTAATAATTTTGCAAACATTTCTAGCAAAATGTAGCAATTCTCAGGGATGCACCAATCCGACACTGGGATAGGATATCGGTGCCGATCCAGGACATACTGCCGGATGGGATATCAGCTCTATGATATTGGTTCAGTCATTAGCTCAATTAGGCTTTTTTTACTGGCTGATGTTGATCCATATTTTGTAATAATGTTTGACATTTTATTCATATTAAGTCATTTAGTTGTGACTTGCACTATGAATAACAATTAGATAACACAATATGATAATTTTTATGTTTTGAAAAGAAAAAGAGCTATTTCAGTTCTTCTATTAGTATAGGTTAGTATCGGCAGATACTTAAACCCAAAGTATCGGGATCGGAACTGAAAAAGCTGGATCGGTGCATCCCTGGCAAAAAATCCCTAGCAAAAATATCACTATAGATATTTTCAGAGGAGTTTCTCTCTCACATGTGACATCCCCATTTTGTCGCCAAAACATCAAATTATTTATTTTTAACAGTCTAAAGCAGTGGCGCCAAAGTGGGGCCCCGGGGCCAAACTCAGCCCTTCAAAGGCTTGTGAAAAGGTACAGAGATGTGTTAAGAATGTTTGTCTGATTACATTTTGAGTTAAAAAGTTGTTTTTTTTAAGTTGAAAAGGTTGAAGAAGTCAAACCTGTTTTAGTCTGCAAATACATTTATTCACTGTTTTTGTAAATAACTATTTTGATGCAACATAAAATTTTATTTGGCCGATAGCTACAAAATCATTCATAATGGCCCTTTGTGGTTCAAATAATCTATGTCTGCTCATCCCTGACAATGAGCAAAGTATAACTATTTTTAATTTTATTTTTTCAGCCCTGATGTCAGACGCTTCTGATGTATAAAGATGAAAAAGTCTTTAGTCAAACTATTAAGTAAGAGTAAATAAAACAATTATGTAAATAGGCTTAATAGAAAGAAACATAATTAATAATTCATTAGAGGTTAATTATTTCTGGACATTCAACTGTAATAAAGCACAAACTTTTTTTTTTTTCACCAGCATTTAGTATTAATGCGTCCTTCAAAAAGCCTACAATTATAAGATCTCAGCACCTCTAACAGTGAATTAAGCGGCTCCGCGATAACAAATGATGTTTAATAACCGGGAAAGACTTTAAAAGGACATAAAACAACATTAAAATATCTTTGTCGTAAAACAAATGTAATTGAAGGTGGTCAATGACTCACATCCAGGGGACAAAAAGGGGACAGGAGAAGGAAAAGACATAAATAATTGGACGTCTGTGTCGGAGAACAGAGGGTGGGAAGGAGTTTAGGTCATGACCGAGCGTCCTGCTGGAGTGTGCCGCGCATACAGATTCAGACGCAGCCGCGGCGTGTCATTGTGTGTCTTTGGCTTTTATATCAGCGCAGGACAAAAGGAAGAGGTTGCACGCCGGAGAGAAGGAGGGACTGGTTTTAGTGGCACATTTGACTTTGAACCAGGCCTGTACCAGAGGTGTTCATCTCATCAGAGCAGTGGTGAAAGGCTGGATTCAGACAGGATTAGATTTACTGTAAAGGTGTGCAATTAATCGAGTTTTCTCATCTATTGTCTCACGTCACGTCACAAAAATCATCCTCGACACTTAGAACCAGTGTTGGGAGAAACGGCGTTTAAGTATAATGACGAGTAGAGTGTAATCAAATTTATTTATTTCATTGGTCAGTGATAATGCCGTTATTGTTACTGTCAAAATAGCACGAGTCGTTATTTTACTGTGATCAGAGTGGCTGTCGTCTCATTCAGAGAAGTCATGAGAGGAGCTGACAAGTTTGTTTGGGGAAGACAGAGACGGAGAACAGGCTGTGATTGGCTAAAAACTGCAATAGTAACCAATCAGAAGCAGCGCTGAGAGGGTGTAGTGACTTTCCTGACATTGTCAAGTTCGAAGTTCTAAAGTGAATAGTCAAGTTCTGTGTTTGTTTTCACTAGTGCTATGTCCTAGCTCCGTATGCTAACGTTAGCATGGCAAGCAAGCTTTAGCTTTCAGTGACTCCAGTGTTACGATGAGTTACTTTGTAAGTTCATAATGGTATTATGCAGCATGTTATGCTTCTTTACATGTTTACCAAGCTCATATTCACCAACATTATAATTGTACAGAATAAACTTTATTTAAAACCTGTGTTTACTGATTGCCTGCCTGTCTACAGCATCAAAAGCATCGAGGACTGAAGACTTGGGCTTTATTTCTAAGAAACAAAGTAGAAACAGATAAAAGTGCATTTTGCAGCCCTATTTCTAGTTTATTACTTGGAAATTACCAAGTGTGTTACGAGGTTTAATTTCCATAGTAAAAACAATGTATTGTTACAGAATTATTCCATTGAGTCGTCACTGATGATTGACTGCACAAATAAGGCCAAAATATTATGCATAAATGCAATATTACATGTATTGTAGGCTAATTACCTGTAAATAGTGTTGAAAGCTTTGTTTCAAGGTAATTAACAGAAATGCTTCCTTGTTGCTCAGGTGACGACGTAGACACATTTAAAAAAGGAAAACTATTATGAGTATATTGCCTTGTACCAACAATATAAAAATACTTAATAGAAGCAAGTTCATTTTTTCTAATTCTGATATTTGGAGCCTAAAATGAAGTCTAACCACTTTAAGCATAAAAACTCAATATTTCCTGAACCGCTGCTGAAAGTGCAACCTCGTAGTCATGGCAACCAAGAAGCGAGCAGCAAGGAGACCGTTTTGGAAATGTTTGGGCAAAGTGCTAAAGGCTGCACGATTTGGGTAAAAGTATCTAATCACAATTTCTAAAACAAGTAGGCCTGTACAATTACAATTCAATTTGTAATGTATGTTTTTAATTCTGATTCTGTTCATATTTCAAGTAAGTATAGTGGATTAACATCACTTTTACAGACGATCTTCAGTAAATCCAGTTTGAACTAAAGTTGATGGAGCATACAAGTGTTTTGACTGAGACAGACTCGGTCAAACAGATGAGGAGCTGCTGCTGGAGGTGAGAAAACCCTGTCTGATTCTGTGTTTTCTTTGTCGTGTCTTTGGAGAGCGAGCTGCTGCAAAGGCCCAGGCTCAAGCAACACAAGAAGTTATTTATCGAAACTCAAAGGAAAAACCCTGCAGAAAGCTCCAGGTGTAAGAGTCTGGCAACCAGGTGCAAAGACAGTGTAACAAATGTATTTTCAGACCAACATCGTGTTACAGTGTTGACTTATATGTGTGACTATAGTTGTTTGTAGTAACTGATTGAACGATATGTTTACAGAACTTTGCTATTAAACAAAAGAGCAACAGATTCCAAATAATCTATCCAAATAATGTGTTTTTGTTAAGGAAGCAATGTTAGAACATGAATAAAAACTTGCTATTGACAACAATTCCCAGAGATACATTACAGATAGAGCTGCAATGATTAGTAGAAGTAATCAATTATGTTGATTAGGAAAATGCATTGATGCACATGGAGCGCATCGATTCGTCATTTTATGAGCCATGCCTCTAAATAATGTCCCATTCTTAATTGATCCACTCACACTATGAACATCTGAAATGTATTTCCACTCAAAGTGCATCAGTACACATAAGAAACACACTCTATAGGCCATCAAGAGAAAGTTTTCAGTCCAGGAGAGCGATCTGAAGTAAATCGCGGCTGAACAGAAAGCAAAACTATAGAACACACACATAGTCTTTCAAAAGCCGCTTTGACGACGCAGTCTGTGCATCAGGCAGCTTTATTCCTTTGCGCAGCAAGACCCAAGCGTTTCGTTTGTGCGCACACGCGCTCCTCAACTCTAACTGTCCACGCGCTTGGTGCCACGTACAGTCCACGCACTCGTCACATCTCCATATATGCTCCCACGCGCACGGTACTCTGGACTCTACATGCACTTGTCCATACACACACGGTTTCTATCGGCTGTTCACCAAACACGTTATGAGACAGGAGCTGTTTGTGACGATGGTTCTGTTCTCTACAGCCTGTACACGGAGCTGTGTCTGTTCTAAACCCTGTTATAAAACCTAAAACAAAGCCTTAGTTTATGCACATCTTAGTAACATCAATCTTATAATACTGATTCAAGTTTGCATTTAATACTTTTATATATTATTTATATTCAATATTCAAATATATTTTTGAGCATTATGACATTTATGACTTGAAAACATATTAGCAATGTTCCTAAATCAAAATACTGTATATTTTGTATTACACCTAAATAATAAAAATCAACTCCAATATTTATAGCCATAAAAAGTTTTACTAACTGATTAATCAAAAAATTTGTTGATAGACTTATCGTTCATTGAAAAAATAATCGATAAATCCAGGGGTGTCGAGCTCATTTTGACAAAGGGCCATATTGGCATCGGGGTTGTCCTTGAACTCAAATTAACCTTATACATTTTTAATATACAAATAACAGTTGTTTTAAACATCTGTATTAGTCTGAAAAATCATTCCATTATGCATTAAAACAGATTTCCTGGCACTATTAAAGTAAACCTTATAAGACGTCGCATGAAATGAGTTGGAAGACCTAATTGCAGACAACTATTTTAATCACATTCAAAGCTTAAATCAGTAATCATCTCAAACACACGATGCATCATTTTCTTTGCAGTAAAGCCGTGTTCTTTTGTTTGCCAAGAGGCCCATTACTTTGACTGGTGGAGGTGTAATGGTGTGAGCCGCTGTAATGTGATGCTGCCACTAAAACCCTTTAACAGCGGCCACTCCTTCAGCCTGGTTCTGATTTATTGTTCTGAAGTTTAGACACTGAGCACTGCAGCAGCCTCACCTGACTCCATTTACACCACTTTAACAGCCATGATTAAAGCGCGTACGACAGGTTAAACTGCACTGTTCAGCAAAACATAGTGAACATAATTATATTTAAGATTACATTAAACATTTAGCCTGTTTTCATCTAATCTGACTGTTTAGATGAGGCTTATAATTGTCTTTTGTCCAGCAAATATGACATATGTAGAGAAAATTCCACAAATGTTACCTAGCAACAACATAAATGACACAGATGTTACGATTTGGTATGAAATGATAATATCTTGTAGTGTTGTTACAATACTGAAATTTTAAACTTGATTTTGACACCAACAAATGCTCTCGAAATGCAGACTCATTTACCAGTAAAGGGTCTTTCACAACTTCTGTTCTACATCAAAGTTTTACAACTACTCGCGCTCACTTACGCTTCAACATTTACGTCAAGTAGTGTACCACATGCATGCTCACTCTTCATCGGCGACTGGTGGTCGTTTGGATCGTGTTTGTGTGAATGTTCTTTTACATCAACGTGCCTCAAAAAGACTAGAACAGGCATTGGACAGCGACTGGGAGTTGTGTTGGTGTGAAAGACACTTAAGACCCATTTTCAACACAAAAACATTTCATTTAAGTCTGAAAAATGACAAAATATATTTCTGACAACCCTAATGACTGCTGAAAATACCAGAAAAGTGTGTCATCTTTGTATAAGGTTTGGATTGGTCTTTGACTCCGAAAACCTACTCAAAACAAAATCGAACATGGCAACGCCTTGTGTTTTGAGAAAGCTAACCCTTTGACTAACCTGGCCAGTCAGATGGTTTATCTCGCGATATTTGTGAATTCACAAACACGAGATAACCCATCTGGCCTTCCAGCCGCCCGATTGGTTTGAGAGTTTCGAACCAGCGGTGTTTCGGCGGTGTGAAGACGACTGTTAGTGCTGCCGAGTCTCATTCAAGCTAAACAAAGATGGCGGCTCTCGTGGATATACGTGTTTCTGCTGCTTTTGATGCGGTTTTAGCAGAAATACAGAGTAATTTCTTTTTGAAAAGAAGAGCAGTATGTGTGACGCCGTATGTGTGGCCCACACCCAATCAGCTCGAAGTACTTCACTAAATGCCCTGCCTTTTCTCGAACGCTTTCAGCAAGTAAAGTCCCAGATGGATATAGTGAGAACTCAGATAAGAGTTCCACCTGGCGTGAACCAGGTTACCCTTTGACAGCTTCATTACTGATCGTACCTGTGTAATTTTTTCCTTTAATTTGTCTCGCTACCATGCTAATGTTGCTAACGGCTACACAAGGCTAATGTAAACAAAATAGAAATTCACTCACTTGCCATGTTTTACAAATTGAAAATGTAACAATAATGTCAAGAGTTAATAAATTGATATACAATTTTTTTTATTTTTACTGATATGAGAAATTTCCTTGCTATTTATTGGCTCAGTACTGTAAAAGTAAATTGACTGGAACAATACTTGGAGAAAAAATCACTCTAACCTTTGAGAACGACTAGAACGCAGCAATATTTTGTAAGCTTTGAATTTTGGCACTTTTTAACAACATATTCTTATAATTGGTCCATTTCTCCACACCGAACTAGGTCCAAATTAGAAAAATATGATAATCTGTCGTATGGGTTTTAAATACTTGACTTCTAAAGACTAAACCACCTTCTGCTTTTCATTGGCAGACGTTTTGATAAACCGTAGCACAGGCAGCGAACAAGAGTAATCTAATAGCATTAATGATGACCTGAATTCATTTAGATGTGTCATTACCAGTCCTCTGCAATTTCACTTCAAAGGCGACAATTAAAGATATATACTCGATGGCTCACAGCTGCCGTTAATGTTATTAGCGATACCTGTGCTTCTCCTGCTCAGACGAGAGCAAAGAGCTGGTTTTATAATGCTATTTAACCTTTTTATACGCCACGAGCAATTAGTGTTATTTGTTAGTTTTATAGACGCTTTAAAAGTTTGTGGACAAAAGCTTTTCAAACTCTGTAATGGAGACAAAAGTGAAGGTGAACGTAGTGTGATTCCAACAGGGAAAGTTAGAACTACGGCACTTTGTTAACAGATAAAAAAAATAAACAATCATGGCAAACTTATAGATACATGTATTAGCATTTTAATAAAGGTAAAATCATGGTTTCAGTTATTAATGCACAAGCACAGGAATGTAGTAGGAAGGTGAATTTTTTTTTTGCTTAAAATTCTAAACTGTTGCTTACTTTTTGGTTGCAAACATTTTAAATCTGTTGTGCCATTATTTTTGATTGGATGTTAGTTAAAGGTTGTATGGAGGATTTTCATAAATTGTTTATTGTCAGTCTTGGTCAAAAACAGTTGCATAGATTTGTGACAGCCTTGTACTTATGCTAAACAAAAAAAAATATATATAAAAAATATATAAACTGTGGACATGATGAGGCCAGTAAAATGTGACCAATAGAAAACAAGGTACCTCGTTATCTATGTTCTGTCAAGCAAACCCTCAGTGTTCCTAAGTAACTCATTGGCCCAGTTGCAGTGAAGGGCGTGGCTCTGGGAGGAAACACATGTGCATCATTTGAAAAACAGTAAGCAGTTGTTTGATTTGAAAATCCTCCAGACAACCTTTAATATTTGAAATTGTGTCTTCTGGGGCAGGACAACATAAGTAAAAATTCTTTTGCAGATAATTTGTCATAACAACTTAATTGATAACAGGCCTGTCGATAGAAATTTGGGGGCAGGGTGCCTCATATGTTGCCAGGTTGGCGCCACCTGGTGCCTCCACTCGATTTCATTTCACTCCAGCTACTAGGTCAGGTATTGCAGGACTGCAGACGATTCCCAAAAAGCAGGAAGTACAGTTGTCCAATCAGCAAACGGGAGCGGAGCAGTATGTTAGCCAGAACCAACCTGAGTTGTGACAGCAGACTATATGCACTCTACTCCTTTGACCTTGTGTCAAATATTCACTTATGGCCATAGCCGCTTGTCAAAACCTGAACCTGTCAGATCTCAGAAGCTAAGCAAGTTAGGGCCTGGTTAGTACCTGGATGGGAGACCGCTGGAACACCAGGTTCCACAGTGGGACGACAAAGATGGGCTGTTTTGGGCCTCATTCATGACACGTTCTTACGAACAAATTTGTTCTTAAGGGCTCCTTACGAACATTTTTGGCATTCACAAAATTTGTTCGTAACGGAAAATGTTCGTCTGTAAGAACAAATCCTACGAACACTGAGGAGCACTCGTAAGAACAAAAAACAGCTGTTTCAGATTTGTATTTCTTATATAGTTCAGTCAAAAATTATAAATCCTACATGATTGTAGGTTATGTATTTTTGCAAATTATTGTATAAAATAATTTTAGAAACAAACAAAAAAATTCTGTTATGCATAAAAATGACTCCTTTAATAAACCTGCAGCAGCCTGTCCCAGCCTCAGAGCCTCTGTGTTCTGATCCTCACGGGACTCATGTCCCTGTGTCCCCCCAGGACCAGAGCGCACGGTGCTCTGTCTGTGCACCCTCGCCACAGCAGCCGCTGCCCCCCCCCCCACACGCGCGTTCTACCGCGACGTGAAACGCGATATAAAGGGCAAAAGCCCAGCGTTATTTCAATACATCTGTGACTTTAATCTGTTTCCTTGAGTGTGTTCATGTGAGTTTGGACATTTTTAAAAGAAGCTGAAGTATTAACTCAGCGAAAGTGGGGAGTTGCGCTTCTGCGTCTTCCTCATTTCCACTGCTCCAAGTCTTGTGAATGACGCGCTGCGGCCGGCCCTTTTTGCCATATAAGGAAGTATGCATTATTCATTTTTATGTAAATGATCGTTCGTAGCTATGGTTTGGTGAATTTGGCGTAAAGGCTGTTAGGAAGGAATTTGGCTCGTTATGAACCCGTCGTGAATCACACATAGAGTTTTCGCAGCAGCTTCTTAAAGTGGAAGTAACGCACAGATTTTACGAAGACTTTCATGAATGAGGCCCATTGTGTCCTTGGGCACACTTAACGCACATTGCCTCAGTGTCTGCGTACACTGGGTGAGTGGATACTAGATTGTAAAGCGCTTTGAGTGCCTGGAAAGGTGGAAAAGCACTATATAAATAGACCATTTACTTAGAATATGAAACTGTAGCTTTTAATTTGCAAGTTTACCACATAGAAAAGGCAACAATCACTGACACACGTTATGCTCTACTTCCTGGATGACTAAACAACCAAAAAGATTGGTTATGGTCAAAAGGGTCGATTGCAAAAAAATGGCAGCCTCGCGTCCGTCAGTTTGCCCCAGGGCAGCTCACGTTATTGACCTATAAAGTTAGATTAGTGCTTCCTTTAAAAAAATACACTAACGTTCAAAAGTTTGGGTTCACTTAGAAATGTACATTTTTGGAAGAAAAGTACTGTTTTTCATCAATGAAAAAACTAAGCAGAAATAAACTGTGTGCATTTTTAATGTGGTAAATGACTACTCCAGCTGCGAATGTCTGGTTTTTGGTTCAATATCTAGAGACCCATCTGCACCAACTATCACTCCAGTGTTCTGATGGTCCACTGTGTTTGCTCATTATGTCAGAAGGATAATGGATGAGTAGAAAACCCTTGCAATCATGTTTGCACAAGTGAAAACAGTTTAGCTGTAAGAGAAGCTTTAAAACTGTCTTTCCTTTGATCAGGTTGAGTATCTGGAGATTGTTCTTAGAAAGAAGGCTATTCCGTTATAAAAAACACAAAACTGCCAGGGTGACCCCAAACTTTTGAACAGCTGCATACATATTTATCATTTAGGACTCTCCACTTAAATCATAATTGCAAAAACACGATAATACAGGCTTAAAATTGGCAGAAGATTGAAGACTATCATTTTCAGAGTTGTTCATTTTTGTCAGCATCACACACACACACACACACCTACTTGTTAATACAATGTGTCATAATCTCACTGCAAAACAGAGCTCAATATGAAGTGATTAATTAGGTTAATTTGAAGCTGTGCTAATAGTTTGTTCAATGAGAGCGCTCTTTCGTAAATAAAACACTGCGGCGGCGTTATCCTTTCCTAAACGTGACATTATTTCTGCGGTGAATGAAGGAGCTGAATCACGCCTGTCCCAGCGGAGAGACCGTGACGTCGTTTTGTGTGCATGTTTATAGATCTGCGTCTGCATATTTGTGAGTCGTGTTCAGAATAAGTCACTTTGAGAGGGTCTGCGGGTGACACACTGATGACTCAGCCCGATCGCGCTATTAATGCTGCTTCCTCCACAACTGTGCGTTCTGCTTCTGCCCGGTCTACGTTACAAATCAGCCAAGTTAAAACTCATATGACAACTTATGGCATTTTTCTAATTTTTACTTAGTTTGGTCCTTGTGGTAAATGTTTGTCAGCAGTTTATGAGGAAAAAGACAAATAAAAGTGGAAAATTACAGGAAGTACCCCTAATTTAAAACAGAATCTCTCCACATTTGTCACTATAAATCACCAAAATGCAAAGACTATTTACTCACAACAGACAAAACATTACAGATAAAAGCGTTATAAGAGAAATAGAGTCCAAAAATAAGTCTAAATAAAGACTTGGGCCATTATTATTTCAATCAATTAATTAGTTGTTTTAAAATGCAAAAGTTACTTATATATAAGATGTTTGCCAAATTTGAGCTGAAGTAACGTCGCTAGAGGACAATCTGGAGTTTAAAGGTTGTCAAAAGGATCAAAAATCTGACACTAATCAATAATAAAACTGGAATCGAAACTAGATCCTCATCCTGAAGCATTGATACTTTAAAAAAAAACACACTAACAGGACAGAATTTTATATACTTACATGTTTTGTGTTTTACAGTAATTCTGGGCTTTACCAAAACTAGCTTAAAACCAAAATGTTTATTAAAGCAGTGTTTCCCACAGGATTATACTGAGACTATGGTGGCACAAGCAATCTGTAATTGATTAATTTTATTTGTATATTTTTCAGGGGTCTAATGTAATTGATTGCCTCTACATATGAAAAAGCACTGATTACAACATATAAGAGGCAACTTTTAAATGCATATGATAATCCCACAGCCACAGTCATTTGAACTAACAAAAAATTGTTCATCTTATGTTTAAACTATGGGNTTTTTATTTGTCTTCTTGAGTCATTTAATCAATAATAATAATCACTTTGTTGTGTATTGTTGTAAAAATCTTGTTTACCTTTTTTTTTTTTTTTTTTTTCTTGTACAAAAACTTTTAACATGAAAGTTTGGTCAAATCATTGAGACATTTTAGTTTTGGAAAGAGGCCATCTCTTTGATCCAATACAGTCGTATTAGAACATTTTACTTCAACTAACATGTTTAAAGACATTTCTGTTGGACTGACTTTTGTCAATATCGCCCAGCCCTAGTCAAGACCTCCTCCTTTTTTGCATTACAACAAACAAAAACAATATTTTAACCTGCACATCTGTATTAAATATTACTGACCTTTACAATGTTGCAGGTGAATGAAACATCACACTGGAGACAAGCAGGCGACTAACAGTAAAGTATATTTTAAATTTAATTTAATATCTTGTATGTATATTTACTAACAAGACAAACAAATGACTGAAAGGATTTAATACATCCGTTTGTTCGATACTGATGCAATGTGGTAAAGTGCAAAGCTCTCAGTCAATGAAAAGGTCACGAGGTCAAGTACAACAGGTTTGTTTATCTAAGGATTGACTTGTCGACTCTTCAAGGCAGAGACTTCAAGTGCACTCTTCCTGGAAAGTACGTAACAGCTTAAAGCAAACAAATCAACTTTAAAGAGCTTTTAGTCATGTTAAAATGTTTTTTCTATTTTTATTGACCCTCTCAAAGTGGTATTTATAATTATCCATGTGTGTCTTTATTCTACTGCAATCAAGACACCATTGCTCCATTAAATCTACACTTACTGTTTCTTTTTTTCTTTGCATTTATATATAATAATAATTATAAAGGGCACACTATAAGAGCACATTATATTCCTTCATTTATTTGCTACCGCTTGTTCCGTTAAGGGTCGCAGGTGACAGGAGCCTATCTCAGTAACTTTGGGCTTAGGCGGGGAACACCCTAAGGCCAACTCGTCAAAGCGTTGGACAGACAACCATTCACTCTCTCATTCATTCACAGGGAACATTTACAGTGATGCATGTTTTTGCAGGTGGAGGAAACCAGAGTACACTGAGAAAACCCACTTTGACACGGGCAGAACATGCAAACTCCACCCAAAAGAGATCGTGAGATGTTGATATGGTCCGACTCGAGAATCAAACCAATAAAGAGCACAAATTATGCAAATATATATTGTATATTAATACATAGGGATGGGACGAGATCGATTTTCAAGAGGTGGGATGAGATTGGGTCTATGAGATCGAGGCAAGATTTTAAAATAATTAAAAGGTAAATGGTCTATTTATATAGCGCTTTTGTACCTTTCCAGGCACTCAAAGCACTTGACAATCTAGTATCTACTCACCCAAGTGTCTTGCCCAAGGACACAACAGTCCACTCTCATTGTCTCACTATGGCACCTGGTGTTCTGGTGGTCTCCCATCCAAGTACTAACCAGGCTCTAACTTGATTAGCTTCTGAGATCTGACGAGATCAGGCTTTGACAAACAGGTATGGCCACACAATTGGCATTAATTGTTATAAAATTAAGTAAACAAAGATTAAAATTAAGTTATTATTATTTATATTTGATTTATATTCTATCATGTCTATGATAGTATTCTTATTTTTTAAGTGCAATGACCGTTCATTCTCTTTCTCCTTCTCCTCAGAAAACCCTTCTTTGAATCTCTGATCTGTGATGTCGTCAGTAGATATTCTGCTGTTTTTAAATCCATAAATGATCCAGAGCATTTCTACAGCATTAGCATATCAGGCAAGATCAATTTGATTATTTCTCTTGTATATTTTCCTTTGCAGTCAGTGGAGGGAGCTTTAACTTAATTCTTGACGTGGGAAACACTTGACTATCAGGAGCATGTTTGAAGGATGGAAACAACACAAAAAGCATTATATTTGCCTTTTAATGTTCTTACAATCTTGGTCCCAAAGACACATAACTTCGATGCTAAACTTGGGTATATTTCAGGTAAAGTATCTCTCCATATTGACATGCCGGTGGTGTAAAATTACATAACGCAGCTTTAAATCCTGGCAGTAAAAACTCTGAGCCCGGAGTGTGTTTTAACATTTCCGTGGTCAACATTTAGCCGCTGCCCACAAAAACCATCCCGGATTATTAAAACATCAGCAGCTCCATGCCTTATGTGTCAAAACAAGCCTTTATTCAATTTTAATGGTAAACTAGAATCCACAGCGGCTCCCTAAAATAGAGAGTGAATTATCCATGGTGCATGAATAAATGAGAGCACATGGCTGCGGTAATAACCCAGAGCTAACCTGTGTGCTGAAGCAGGTGGTGCGTGGTGGAGGAGGCTTTGTCTCCACAGGCCACATTATGAGTTCACAGGCACAAGTGGACAGATGGAGCCAGAGGTGAAAGCACACATACATACACACACCTACAGTACACACACACATATATAGGGTTGTCAAAGGTATCAAGAATTAAATATTAAGGCTGTGCAATGAATTGAGTTTAAATTTCAATTATGATTATTGCTGTAATCATTTAAGGGCATAAATGGGTGATTCTGATTAGTAACCATAACTCATAAATTGCCTAGGATTAGGGCTGGGCACTGAAAAACGTTTCCAAACAACAACGTTCAAGAAATACTGGAACTGAAAACATGACGCACTTTCAATGCCATTTTTTGATTCCTTGGCTTTAAATCTCCACATACAAATGGGGTTATGCACTTGCCTGAGAAGTCAGCCCCTCCTACATTCTGTTACATTCTATTTGAATGCAGAAAGGTCTGAAACCTGAGCCTCGGCCAATAATTTCCCCCTCCAGTTTAGGATGATCCAATCAGCGATTCTGACACGTGACACTAAAAAGTCTGAAGTTGCTTGCAAGCCCCATTTCAAAACATTCAAGAAGGCAAACGTAGCTGATTCGGCTCGTGCTTCGATTTTGAACAATGAACGTATCAATTCCTTAAACCTGAGCAGCAAAACGTATTGAGGGGTTTCAGACTGAAAAAGTCCTCGCGCTACATGTTTACGAAAACATCGTGTTGATGTTTTGGTGGAATTTCCAGGTTTTCTGTGATTGGTTGACTCAGCGTTCGGAAAGGTCGTTCCCGAAAAATGAACCTTGGTGCTCCGCTCCCAGACCCTCACGGTTTGTAAAGTGTCTGTCAAAGCGTGTAGGGACTGGCTGGTCAGGCAAGTGATGCACTAACATCTTCCAGTCTCATATTGACACAGGCCGCTACATCCAGTGGCCTAGCTGCCATAGTGAGACAGTTGTTTACTCCAAATGCAATGGACATCAGACGAGGGATTTTGTGCTAATCTTGAAGCAAGCCTCTTAAAAACAATCTTTTGTCATCTGCAGCTTCTGAATTAAGTTTTCATAAGGAAAACTTCAAAAACTCTGGCCCATCCTGAGACTCGCTATGCTCATGAGCCCGAGCAGAGGCGCTGTGGACAAGGAAGAAGTGAGCACACACACCGCTCGTTTAGGCAGAGCTCATTAAAAAGTCATATTACCTATAGAGAATTTTTTTTTTTATGTGTAAGTTTTGAGTAAAAATTGATTCTGATCCATCCCAGAATGGTTGATTTGACTGTAAAAAAAAAACAGGATTTCAATTAGATTTTTATCTATAACATGTCAGGTAGGTAGAGCGTTGATTTTTAGATGGTGAACAAAAATGACTTAATTAGGAAAAAGTATGAGGGCCTGGGGGGGGCTATGTAAAACCTTTTCTGTTCTTGGCTTGGTCGATTTTAAATTGGACAAGAGAATTGAGAATTAATTAAACTATCGCCTCAATAACTTAATTCTACTTAACTCACATTTATTGACTTTTTTTTCTATTTTGCATTTTTTCTGTCTTTGTGTCATCAAAACTGAAATCAAGTTTGTATTTTCACTATGACCTCGTGACCTCCATCAGCCCACACACACAGACACGTTGGTCAATTACAGCTCCAACAAAAGACACGCCGTAAGTTTCCTGTCACAGCTGTAAAATCCTCACACAACACAGAGAAGCCCTCGGCGCTTCTTTCGCAAAAGACGTCAAACTTGGCAGCGATTTTTGCTTTTTGTTGTTCCCTTCTCTTGTTTAAACTCTTCGCCTGGAGTCATGTCCAATTCAGTTGTATTCTGTTCGGCTAATTCCATTATCTTTGATTATTTTCTCATAAGCGTCGCGGCGCTAATCCACTTGTTGGTGCCGTATCTCTGTCTCGCAGCTGATAATGCGCGCACACACTTTTGATTTCACTCACTTCTGCTTGTGCTCTTTCGCTTTTTCAATGGTAATTTTTATGAAAGCCAAAAAGAAGCATTATCAGAATAAGATGAGTTTATGTAGCGGCGTGTTAAGCGTGATGGGGAATGATATACGAGAGATATTAGCATCTTTCAGCTCCCGTGTGCAATTTGGTTAGAGATTTTGCACAGACGATTTGAGAATTAAATATGCGCATACATTTGTCATAGACTGTGTGGTTAAGACTCGCTGGAACAACATTAACCTCGAGCTAGGATTGATTCTGGTGTAAATGTCTTTCTGCTGGATTTCCCCTGATTTGTATTCCTCTCAGTTCTACAACAGTTTCAAGAAAAGAAAAAAAAATAACTCGCAGCAGTTGAGGGAGTGTCCCCGAATGCCCTCTAGAAAGTAAAATTAATTATACTTTGTCTGCTAATTTGCACTGGCAGCTTGAGCCGTGAATGACAACAACCGACACCTCAAAAACAAAGATTTGTTTCACTTCACGACCAAATGTTTTGCAAAATGACTTCAATTATGAGCGAAAATGAGCAGTGGTAGTGCTGGATGTTAGTTTGTCTAAGCAGAGATGAGATGTAATGAAGCCTCTGCATCAAAAAGGCACAAACAGGTTTTAAATAATGATAATAATAAACTCAATTTTAACTGATGACTGCATTAAGTTAATTGATTAAGCACAACTAATCGATTATTTAAATAATTGTCAGCTAATTTAGTAATCAAATAGTCGTTAACTGGTTTTATTTAGGTTCCAAAACATGCCATGTACAGACAAAACCTCAAACTGAACAAAATTAAAGTTGATGAGCAATGAAAATTGTGTTTGTTTATTGTTTCTGTGATGTAAACATTTTTTCCTTGTTTTTAAATGAGACATCCTTATTATTTTCTAATTAGTTTATAAAAAGCAGTGTTCGGAGTAACTAATAACAAAAGTCAGTAATTTCTGAACTATAAACCGCTACTTTTTTCTCAAGCTTTGAACACTGCGGCTTATACAACAATGCAGCGAAATGATTTGATTCTCATAGACTTACTATTCACAAGTGCGGCCTATATATGTAGCCTATTTTATCATTTTCTTACTTAAATCTAGTGAATGCGGCTTATATTCAGGTGCGCTCAATAGGGCAGAAATTACAGTATTTACACTAATATAATCCGCCTTTCAGTAAGTAGTGTAACTCATTACTTAAAATGTTGACAATATACTATTTACAATCTGAACTCAAGTTACATGAATATAAATCATATTAATATTTTATTGAAAACGACACTTCAGGACTAAAACACTAAAATACTGTCTGTTGGCTTAAAGATGAATCAAATATTATGAGGAAAATGTGTTGAGACATCACATTTCCATAAATTAATCAGTATCAAGAGTAAATGTAACGGCATTAGTGTTGTACAATGTTTCAATACTTCTGACTACGTAAGTATTACATTTTTCTTCCTGTAACTAGTAATATATAATGTACTACAATTTTACGGGGAATCTAAATCTGGGGGTCGCAAGATGATTTCAAGATGTCATTTTTCAATAATGACTTGGAGTTTAATCTGTATTTTTTCACTGGAAGCATCATGTTTGACTGATTTATGATCATATAGACGTGTTTGCGTCTAAATGCCAACGCTAACAGGAAATGCTTGTTTGTACAGAAGCTAGTTATTTGAACAAAAACAAGCCAACTGATGTTTTATGCACAGAAGTCATTTTGATGACCCTTTAAAGTTGTACCATGGCACATTTAGCCAAAAAATAGCCTTGAACAAAGGTCTGACAAAGAACATTATAAAAGTTTGATGGCTTTTTATTCACTGAGGAAGCTTGCCCCTTGTGTAACGATTTTCCATCCCAGTCTCTGAAGAAATTGCATATATACAACAACATTTCAAACAAAATTAGTGTGGTTTTTTGTGTCTAAATTAGTTTGGCTTTTTGGAACATATTTACGAGCTGAAAACATGAAAAAATGCTTATTGTATGTTTTTTGCCATTTTTCTATCCATGTTTTCTTCAGAGGCAGTGTTGCGAATTTGTAAGAGATTATTTATCACTTCACTCGTCATGTCTGTGGAGCACTGTGATTGATTTATTCAAAGTTCTCGCTGCCTTGTCAGTGGCTCTTAAAATGCAGAAAATAACCAACCCATCACAAAAAAACGATTCCTCCTTTAAACCTTCGCCGCTCTGATTTGTGGCAGATAAAAGATTTGAGTTTACGTGGAGAGAAAGCGTTTCCATCCACAGCTGCGTCACGTAAACGGACAGAGCGGACAGAGCGTTCACCTTGACCACAAGCTGCTTCGCTGGAGCGTCAGAGAACTGCCTACAGAGTTAGCAAAGTCATCACACTTTCTCTCTCTCTGTCTCTTCCCTCTATTTGTCTCTTTCTCTCCCTGTATCTCTCTCTCCTTCTCCCTGTGTCTTTGTTTCTCTCACTCTCTTTCTCTCTCTCTCTTTACTCTCTCTGTCTCTCGCTATTTGTTTGTCTGGGTTTCTCTCTCAATCTCTCCGTGTTTCTTTCTTAAGTCACTTTCTTTCTTTGTTCTCTGTCTCCCTCTCTCTCTCCTCTCTCGCCCCCCACCTCTCCCTATCTCTTTATTTCTATTTCTCTCCCTCTTTCTCTCTCTTTCTGACTGTCTGTCTCTCTCTCTCTCTTTCTCTCCCTCCTCTCCTTTTCAGTCTATCTCCCTCTTTCACCCTCTCTCTCTCACCCCCCTCCCCCCTCCCTCCCTCCTCCCTCCCTCCCTCCCTTTCTCTCTCTCTCTTCCTTTCTTAATCTTTTCCCCTCTCTCTCCCCTCCGTCCCTCTCTCTCTTTCTCTTCCTCTCTCAGTCCCCCCTCCCTCTCTCTCCCCCTCCGCCCCCTCTCTCTCGCTCCTTCCCTCCCTCTCTCTCCCCATCCGCCCTCTCTCTCCCTTCCTCTCTCCCTCCCTCTCTCTCCCTCCCTCCGTCGCCTCTTTCCCCCCCTCTCTCCTCTCACCCCCCTCTTTCTCTTTCTCCCTCTATCTCTCTCCTTCCCTCCCTCCCTCTCTCCCCCCTCTCTCTCTTTCCCTCTCTCTCTCTTCCTCTCTCTCCTTCCCTCCCTCCGTCCCTCCCTCTCTCTCTATCCCTCCCTCTCTCCCTCCATCTCCCTCTCTCTCCCCCTCATCCCTCTCTCTCTCCTCCCTCCCTCTCTCTCTCAACCCCCCCCTCTCTCTTCCTCTCTCTCTCTCCCCCTATGTCCCTCTCTATCTCTCTGTCTCTCCCTCACCCCCCCTCTCTCTCTCCTTCCCCCTCTCTCTCTCTCTCTTTCCCTCTCTCCCCACCTCCTCACTCTCCCCCTCCCTCTCTACTCCCTCTCTCACTCTCTCTCCCTCCCTCTCCCTATGTCTCTCTCTCCCCCTCCGTCCCTCCCTCTCTCTCTCTCTCTCTCTCTCTCTCTCTCTCTCTCTCTCTCTCTCTCCCCTTCCCTCTCTCTCTCTCCCTCCCTCCCTCTCTCTCCCTCTCCCTCTCTCTCTCTCTCTCTCTCCACACACACAGTATTTTGTAATCTAACCTATAATTGTGCCTCTCGTCTCGTTGTGAACACTTTGTGGGCCGACAAAACAAACTGACATTTCCATTTTAAGCAAAGACACTCCAGGTGAATAAGAAAAAACACAAACTATATTATATTTTACCTGCATTGTCTCACCTTAAGCTAAATTATACGTATTTTTTCCTTCAATAATGAGTAAAAGAACAGTTTCAAGTCGTTGTATCGTGGCTCACAGCTGCTGCAGAGGAAATGTAAGAGGTATAGTTAAGAAAGGGCAAAGACAGACTCTAAAAGCACAGGAAAGGTTAAAGCTCTGTTAACACTTCTTCCTCAGAATAGAACAAGACGTGTCAGAATAATGAGACTTTACTGTTGTGGCATTTCGTGTTCTCAGGATTCATTAACTCACATCATAATATTAGCCACGCTGTAACTGGTGCTGTAACGCGAACACTGCGGCTGTGGCTGGATTTCAAAGTCTATTTTTATGTTAATGGTGTAATATTGTGACAAACCGAGTGCCAGGGGGAAGACTCCAGATGCTAAACTACAAAAGTATACAGTCTGTGGGAGGTTACTAGTAGTAGTAGTTTTAAAGTGAGGCTAAACACGCGTTCAGAGACTAACTCCGCCCACAACTGAACTTCAAACAGGCTCGCAAAAGTGGGAGATGCCCGGAGGCCTTTCAACAGACGCCCAGTGGGTGTGAACAGACATTGATTGACAGCACCAAATATGAACAGCGAGCTTGGTGAATGATGTGAGTTTTGTGTCGGAGCCGTCCTGGTCCTGACGTGAGATTTGCAGCGGAGGGAGCTGTACAGCAACAGCACCAAGTCTTTGCTTACTTACATGTCAAGTTTTTTTTATATTTACTTTGCAAAACATACGTATGAAACCTTTGCTTTAGGCCGCTACATAAGCGCATGAGCCTATTATGAGAGTATTTTCTAAAAATGAAAATCGAAAACGAAAAACACAGGCACGTGTTTCAAACCAGAGCATCGTTGAACTAGTGGTGGCACAACGTGCCGCCCGCTCAACAAACTGAGCCAAATGACGGCTGATGTCATTACGCAAAAACATCAAATTATTTATTTTTAACAGTCTAAAGCAGTGGCGCCAAAGTGGGGCCCCAGGGCCAAACTCAGCCCTTCAAAGGCTTGTGAAGAGGTACTGAGATGTGTTAAGAATGTTTGTCTGATTACATTTTGAGTTAAAAAGGTTTTTTTAAGTTGAAAAGGTTGAAGAAGTCAAAGTATACCACCTGTTTTAGTCTGCAAATACATTTATTCAGTGTTTTTGTAAATAAACTATTTTGATGCAACATAAAATTTTATTTAGCCGATAGCTTCAAAATCATTCATAATGGCCCTTTGTGGTTCAAATAATCTATGTCTGCTCATCCCTGACAATGAGCAAAATATAACTATTTTTAATTTTATTTTTTCAATTAGTCGATTAATGATCACAGCCCTGATGTCAGACGCTTCTGATGTATAAAGATAGAAAAGTCTTTAGTCAAACTATTATGTAAGAGTAAATAAAACAATTATGTATGTAAATAGGCTTAATAGAAAGAAACATAATTAATAATTCACTAGAGGTCAATTATTTCTGGACATTCAACTGTAATAAAGCACAAACTTTTTTTCCAACAGAATACCTAATTCATTCACCAGCGTTTAGTATTAATGCGTCCTTCAAAAAGCCTACAATTATAAGATCTCAGCACCTCTAACAGTGAATTAAGCGGCTCCGCGATAACAAATGATGTTTAATAACCGGGAAAGACTTTAAAAGGACATAAAACAACATTAAAATATCTTTGTCGTAAAACAAATGTAATTGAAGGTGGTCAATGACTCACATCCAGGGGACAAAAAGGGGACAGGAGAAGGAAAAGACATAAATAATTGGACGTCTGTGTCGGAGAACAGAGGGTGGGAAGGAGTTTAGGTCATGACCGAGCGTCCTGCTGGAGTGTGCCGCGCATACAGATTCAGACGCAGCCGCGGCGTGTCATTGTGTGTCTTTGGCTTTTATATCAGCGCAGGACAAAAGGAAGAGGTCGCACGCCGGAGAGAAGGAGGGACTGGTTTTAGTGGCACATTTGACTTTGAACCAGGCCTGTACAAGAGGTGTTCATCTCATCAGAGCAGTGATGAAAGGCTGGATTCAGACAGAATTAGATTTACTGTAAAGGTGTGCAATTAATGTAATTTTCTCATTTATTGTCTCACGTCACGTCACAAAAATCATCCTCGACACTTAGAACCAGTGTTGGGAGAAACGGCGTTTAAGTATAATGACGAGTAGAGTGTAATCAAATTTATTTATTTCATTGGTCAGTGATAATGCCGTTATTGTTACTGTCAAAATAGCACGAGTCGTTATTTTACTGTGATCAGAGTGGCTGTCGTCTCATTCAGAGAAGTCATGAGAGGAGCTGACAAGTTTGTTTGGGGAAGACAGAGACGGAGAACAGGCTGTGATTGGCTAAAAACTGCAATAGTAACCAATCAGAAGCAGCGCTGAGAGGGTGTAGTGACTTTCCTGACATTGTCAAGTTCGAAGTTCTAAAGTGAATAGTCAAGTTCTGTGTTTGTTTTCACTAGTGCTATGTCCTAGCTCCGTATGCTAACGTTAGCATTGGCAAGCAAGCTTTAGCTTTCAGTGACTCCAGTGTTACGATGAGTTACTTTGTAAGTTCATAATGGTATTATGCAGCATGTTATGCTTCTTTTACATGTTTACCAAGCTCATATTCACCAACATTATAATTGTACAGAATAAACTTTATTTAAAACCTGTGTTTACTGATTGCCTGCCTGTCTACAGCATCAAAAGCATCGAGGACTGAAGACTTGGGCTTTATTTCTAAGAAACAAAGTAGAAACAGATAAAAGTGCATTTTGCAGCCCTATTTCTAGTTTATTACTTGGAAATTACCAAGTGTGTTACGAGGTTTAATTTCCATAGTAAAAACAATGTATTGTTACAGAATTATTCCATTGAGTCGTCACTGATGATTGACTGCACAAATAAGGCCAAAATATTATGCATAAATGCAATATTACATGTATTGTAGGCTAATTACCTGTAAATAGTGTTGAAAGCTTTGTTTCAAGGTAATTAACAGAAATGCTTCCTTGTTGCTCAGGTGACGACGTAGACACATTTAAAAAAGGAAAACTATTATGAGTATATTGCCTTGTACCAACAATATAAAAATACTTAATAGAAGCAAGTTCATTTTTTCTAATTCTGATATTTGGAGCCTAAAATGAAGTCTAACCACTTTAAGCATAAAAACTCAATATTTCCTGAACCGCTGCTGAAAGTGCAACCTCGTAGTCATGGCAACCAAGAAGCGAGCAGCAAGGAGACCGTTTTGGAAATGTTTGGGCAAAGTGCTAAAGGCTGCACGATTTGGGTAAAAGTATCTAATCACAATTTCTAAAACAAGTAGGCCTGTACCAATTACAATTCAATTTGTAATGTATGTTTTTAATTCTGATTCTGTTCATATTTCAAGTAAGTATAGTGGATTAACATCACTTTTACAGACGATCTTCAGTAAATCCAGTTTGAACTAAAGTTGATGGAGCATACAAGTGTTTTTGACTGAGACAGACTCGGTCAAACAGATGAGGAGCTGCTGCTGGAGGTGAGAAAACCCTGTCTGATTCTGTGTTTTCTTTGTCGTGTCTTTGGAGAGCGAGCTGCTGCAAAGGCCCAGGCTCAAGCAACACAAGAAGTTATTTATCGAAACTCAAAGGAAAAACCCTGCAGAAAGCTCCAGGTGTAAGAGTCTGGCAACCAGGTGCAAAGACAGTGTAACAAATGTATTTTCAGACCAACATCGTGTTACAGTGTTGACTTATATGTGTGACTATAGTTGTTTGTAGTAACTGATTGAACGATATGTTTACAGAACTTTGCTATTAAACAAAAGAGCAACAGATTCCAAATAATCTATCCAAATAATGTGTTTTTGTTAAGGAAGCAATGTTAGAACATGAATAAAAACTTGCTATTGACAACAATTCCCAGAGATACATTACAGATAGAGCTGCAATGATTAGTAGAAGTAATCAATTATGTTGATTAGGAAAATGCATTGATGCACATGGAGCGCATCGATTCGTCATTTTATGAGCCATGCCTCTAAATAATGTCCCATTCTTAATTGATCCACTCACACTATGAACATCTGAAATGTATTTCCACTCAAAGTGCATCAGTACACATAAGAAACACACTCTATAGGCCATCAAGAGAAAGTTTTCAGTCCAGGAGAGCGATCTGAAGTAAATCGCGGCTGAACAGAAAGCAAAACTATAGAACACACACATAGTCTTTCAAAAGCCGCTTTGACGACGCAGTCTGTGCATCAGGCAGCTTTATTCCTTTGCGCAGCAAGACCCAAGCGTTTCGTTTGTGCGCACACGCGCTCCTCAACTCTAACTGTCCACGCGCTTGGTGCCACGTACAGTCCACGCACTCGTCACATCTCCATATATGCTCCCACGCGCACGGTACTCTGGACTCTACATGCACTTGTCCATACACACACGGGTTTCTATCGGCTGTTCACCAAACACGTTATGAGACAGGAGCTGTTTGTGACGATGGTTCTGTTCTCTACAGCCTGTTACACGGAGCTGTGTCTGTTCTAAACCCTGTTATAAAACCTAAAACAAAAGCCTTAGTTTATGCACATCTTAGTAACATCAATCTTATAATACTGATTCAAGTTTGCATTTAATACTTTTATATATTATTTATATTCAATATTCAAATATATTTTTGAGCATTATGACATTTATGACTTGAAAACATATTAGCAATGTTCCTAAATCAAAATACTGTATATTTTGTATTACACCTAAATAATAAAAATCAACTCCAATAATTTATAGCCATAAAAAGTTTTACTAACTGATTAATCAAAAAATTTGTTGATAGACTTATCGTTCATTGAAAAAATAATCGATAAATCCAGGGGTGTCGAGCTCATTTTGACAAAGGGCCATATTGGCATCGGGGTTGTCCTTGAACTCAAATTAACCTTATACATTTTTAATATACAAATAACAGTTGTTTTAAACATCTGTATTAGTCTGAAAAATCATTCCATTATGCATTAAAACAGATTTCCTGGCACTATTAAAGTAAACCTTATAAGACGTCGCATGAAATGAGTTGGAAGACCTAATTGCAGACAACTATTTTAATCACATTCAAAGCTTAAATCAGTAATCATCTCAAACACACGATGCATCATTTTCTTTGCAGTAAAGCCGTGTTCTTTTGTTTGCCAAGAGGCCCATTACTTTGACTGGTGGAGGTGTAATGGTGTGAGCCGCTGTAATGTGATGCTGCCACTAAAACCCTTTAACAGCGGCCACTCCTTCAGCCTGGTTCTGATTTATTGTTCTGAAGTTTAGACACTGAGCACTGCAGCCTCACCTGACTCCATTTACACCACTTTAACAGCCATGATTAAAGCGCGTACGACAGGTTAAACTGCACTGTTCAGCAAAACATAGTGAACATAATTATATTTAAGATTACATTAAACATTTAGCCTGTTTTCATCTAATCTGACTGTTTAGATGAGGCTTATAATTGTCTTTTGTCCAGCAAATATGACATATGTAGAGAAAATTCCACAAATGTTACCTAGCAACAACATAAATGACACAGATGTTACGATTTGGTATGAAATGATAATATCTTGTAGTGTTGTTACAATACTGAAATTTTAAACTTGATTTTGACACCAACAAATGCTCTCGAAATGCAGACTCATTTACCAGTAAAGGGTCTTTCACAACTTCTGTTCTACATCAAAGTTTTACAACTACTCGCGCTCAACTTACGCTTCAACATTTACGTCAAGTAGTGTACCACATGCATGCTCACTCTTCATCGGCGACTGGTGGTCGTTTGGATCGTGTTTGTGTGAATGTTCTTTTACATCAACGTGCCTCAAAAAGACTAGAACAGGCATTGACAGCGACTGGGAGTTGTGTTGACGTGAAAGACACTTAAGACCCATTTTTAACACAAAACAACTTTCATTTAGGTCTGACTAATGAAAAAATATATTTCTGACAATCCTAATGACTGCTGAAATTACCAGAAAAGTGTGTCATCTTTGTATAAGGTTTGGATTGGTCTTTGACTCCGAAAACCTACTCAAAACAAAATCGAACATGGCAACGCCTTGTGTTTTGAGAAAGCTAACCCTTTGACTAACCTGGCCAGCCAGATGGTTTATCTCGTGATATTTGTGAATTCACAAACACGAGATAAACCATCTGGCCTTCCAGCCGCCCGATTGGTTTGAGAGTTCGAACCAGCTGTGTTTCGGCGGTGTGAAGACGACTGTTAGTGCTGCCGAGTCTCATTCAAGCTAAACAAAGATGGCGGCTCCCGTGGATGTACGTGTTTCTGCTGCTTTTGATGCGGTTTTAGCAGAAATACGGAGTAATTTCTTTTAGAAAAAAGAGCAGTATGTGTGACGCCGTATGTGTGGCCCCACACCCAATCAGCTCGAAGTATTTCACTAAACGCCCCGCCTTTTCTCGAACGCTTTCAACGAGTAAAGTCCCAGATGGATATAGTGAGAACTCAGATAAGAGTTCCACCTGGCGTGAACCAGGTTACCCTTTGACAGCTTCATTACTGATCGTACCTGTGTTATTTTTCCTTTAATTTGTCTCGCTACCATGCTAATGTTGCTAACGGCTACACAAGGCAAATGTAAACAAAAATAGAAATTCACTCACTTGCCATGTTTTACAAATTGAAAATGTAACAATAATGTCAAGAGTTAATAAATTGATGTACAAATTTTTTTATTTTTACTGATATGAGCAATTTCCTTGCTATTTATTGGCTCAGTGCTGTAAAAGTAAATTGACTGGAACAACACTTAGAGAAAATATCACTCTAACCTTTGAGAATGACTAGAACGCAGCAATATTTTGTAAGCTTTGAATTTTGGCACTTTTTAACAACATATTCTTACAATTTCCAACTTATAATTGTCCATTTCTTCACACCGAACTAGGTCCAAATTAGAAAAATATGACAATCTGTCGTATGGGTTTTAAATACTTGACTTCTAAAGGACTAAACCACCTTCTGCTTTTCATTGGCAGACGTTTTGACAAACCGTAGCACAGGCAGCGAACAAGAGTAATCTAATAGCATTAATGATGACCTGAATTCATTTGGATGTGTCATTACCAGTCCTCTGCAATTTCACTTCAAAGGCGACAATTAAAGATATATACTCGATGGCTCACAGCTGCCGTTAATGTTATTAGCGATACCTGTGCTTCTCCTGCTCAGACGAGAGCAAAGAGCTGGTTTTATAATGCTATTTAACCTTTTTATACGCCACGAGCAATTAGTGTTATTTGTTAGTTTTATAGACGCTTTAAAAGTTTGTGGACAAAAGCTTTTCAAACTCTGTAATGGAGACAAAAGTGAAGGTGAACGTAGTGTGATTCCAACAGGGAAAGTTAGAACTACGGCACTTTGTTAACAGATAAAAAAAATAAACAATCATGGCAAACTTATAGATACATGTATTAGCATTTTTAATAAAGGTAAAATCATGGTTTCAGTTATTAATGCACAAGCACAGGAATGTAGTAGGAAGGTGAATTTTTTTTTTTGCTTAAAATTCTAAACTGTTGCTTACTTTTTGGTTGCAAACATTTTAAATCTGTTGTGCCATTATTTTTGATTGGATGTTAGTTAAAGGTTGTATGGAGGATTTTCATAAATTGTTTATTGTCAGTCTTGGTCAAAAACAGTTGCATAGATTTGTGACAGCCTTGTACTTATGCTAAACAAAAAAAAATATATATAAAAAATATATAAACTGTGGACATGATGAGGCCAGTAAAATGTGGACCAATAGAAAACAAGGTACCTCGTTATCTATGTTCTGTCAAGCAAACCCTCAGTGTTCCTAAGTAACTCATTGGCCCAGTTGCAGTGAAGGGCGTGGCTCTGGGAGGAAACACATGTGCATCATTTGAAAAACAGTAAGCAGTTGTTTGATTTGAAAATCCTCCAGACAACCTTTAATATTTGAAATTGTGTCTTCTGGGGCAGGACAACATAAGTAAAAATTCTTTTGCAGATAATTTGTCATAACAACTTAATTGATAACAGGCCTGTCGATAGAAATTTGGGGGCAGGGTGCCTCATATGTTGCCAGGTTGGCGCCACCTGGTGCCTCCACTCGATTTCATTTCACTCCAGCTACTAGGTCAGGTATTGCAGGACTGCAGACGATTCCCAAAAAGCAGGAAGTACAGTTGTCCAATCAGCAAACGGGAGCGGAGCAGTATGTTAGCCAGAACCAACCTGAGTTGTGACAGCAGACTATATGCACTCTACTCCTTTGACCTTGTGTCAAATATTCACTTATGGCCATAGCCGCTTGTCAAAACCTGAACCTGTCAGATCTCAGAAGCTAAGCAAGTTAGGGCCTGGTTAGTACCTGGATGGGAGACCGCTGGAACACCAGGTTCCACAGTGGGACGACAAAGATGGGCTGTTTTGGGCCTCATTCATGACACGTTCTTACGAACAAATTTGTTCTTAAGGGCTCCTTACGAACATTTTTGGCATTCACAAAATTTGTTCGTAACGGAAAATGTTCGTCTGTAAGAACAAATCCTACGAACACTGAGGAGCACTCGTAAGAACAAAAAAACAGCTGTTTCAGATTTGTATTTCTTATATAGTTCAGTCAAAAATTATAAATCCTACATGATTGTAGGTTATGTATTTTTGCAAATTATTGTATAAAATAATTTTAGAAACAAACAAAAAAATTCTGTTATGCATAAAAATGACTCCTTTAATAAACCTGCAGCAGCCTGTCCCAGCCTCAGAGCCTCTGTGTTCTGATCCTCACGGGACTCATGTCCCTGTGTCCCCCCAGGACCAGAGCGCACGGTGCTCTGTCTGTGCACCCTCGCCACAGCAGCCGCTGCCCCCCGCCCCCCCACACGCGCGTTCTACCGCGACGTGAAACGCGATATAAAGGGCAAAAGCCCAGCGTTATTTCAATACATCTGTGACTTTAATCTGTTTCCTTTGAGTGTGTTCATGTGAGTTTGGACATTTTTAAAAGAAGCTGAAGTATTAACTCAGCGAAAGTGGGGAGTTGCGCTTCTGCGTCTTCCTCATTTCCACTGCTCCAAGTCTTGTGAATGACGCGCTGCGGCCGGCCCTTTTTGCCATATAAGGAAGTATGCATTATTCATTTTTATGTAAATGATCGTTCGTAGCTATGGTTTGGTGAATTTGGCGTAAAGGCTGTTAGGAAGGAATTTGGCTCGTTATGAACCCGTCGTGAATCACACATAGAGTTTTCGCAGCAGCTTCTTAAAGTGGAAGTAACGCACAGATTTTACGAAGACTTTCATGAATGAGGCCCATTGTGTCCTTGGGCACACTTAACGCACATTGCCTCAGTGTCTGCGTACACTGGGTGAGTGGATACTAGATTGTAAAGCGCTTTGAGTGCCTGGAAAGGTGGAAAAGCACTATATAAATAGACCATTTACTTAGAATATGAAACTGTAGCTTTTAATTTGCAAGTTTACCACATAGAAAAGGCAACAATCACTGACACACGTTATGCTCTACTTCCTGGATGACTAAACAACCAAAAAGATTGGTTATGGTCAAAAGGGTCGATTGCAAAAAAATGGCAGCCTCGCGTCCGTCAGTTTGCCCCAGGGCAGCTCACGTTATTGACCTATAAAGTTAGATTAGTGCTTCCTTTAAAAAAAATACACTAACGTTCAAAAGTTTGGGTTCACTTAGAAATGTACATTTTTGGAAGAAAAGTACTGTTTTTCATCAATGAAAAAAACTAAGCAGAAATAAACTGTGTGCATTTTTAATGTGGTAAATGACTACTCCAGCTGCGAATGTCTGGTTTTTGGTTCAATATCTAGAGACCCATCTGCACCAACTATCACTCCAGTGTTCTGATGGTCCACTGTGTTTGCTCATTATGTCAGAAGGATAATGGATGAGTAGAAAACCCTTGTGCAATCATGTTTGCACAGTGAAAACAGTTTAGCTGTAAGAGAAGCTTTAAAACTGTCTTTCCTTTGATCAGGTTGAGTATCTGGAGATTGTTCTTAGAAAGAAGGCTATTCCGTATATAAAAACACAAAATGCCAGGGTGACCCCAAACTTTTGAACAGCTGCATACATATCTATCATTTAGAACTCTCCACTACAATCATAATTGCAAAAACACGATAATACAGGCTTAAAATTGGCAAAGATTGAAGACTATCATTTCAGAGTTGTTCATTTTTGTCAGCATCCCCACACACACACACACCTACTTGTTAATACAATGTGTCATAATCTCACTGCAAAACAGAGCTCAATATGAAGTGATTAATTAGGTTAATTTGAAGCTGTGCTAATAGTTTGTTCAATGAGAGCGCTCTTTCGTAAATAAAACACTGCGGCGGCGTTATCCTTTCCTAAACGTGACATTATTTCTGCGGTGAATGAAGGAGCTGAATCACGCCTGTCCCGCGGAGAGACCGTGACGTCGTTTTGTGTGCATGTTTATAGATCTGCGTCTGCATATTTGTGAGTCGTGTTCAGAATAAGTCACTTTGAGAGGGTCTGCGGGTGACACACTGATGACTCAGCCCGATCGCGCTATTAATGCTGCTTCCTCCACAACTGTGCGTTCTGCTTCTGCCCGGTCTACGTTACAAATCAGCCAAGTTAAAACTCATATGACAACTTATGGCATTTTTCTAATTTTTACTTAGTTTGGTCCTTGTGGTAAATGTTTATCAGCAGTTTATGAGGAAAAAGACAAATAAAAGTGGAAAATTACAGGAAGTACCCCTAATTTAAAACAGAATCTCTCCACATTTGTCACTATAAATCACAAATGCAAAGACTATTTACTCACAACAGACAAAACATTACAGATAAAAGCGTTATAAGAGAAATAGAGTCAAAAAATAAGTCTAAATAAAGACTTGGGCCATTATTATTTCAATCAATTAATTAGTTGTTTTAAAATGCAAAAGTTACTTATATATAAGATGTTTGCCAAATTTGAGCTGAAGTAACGTCGCTAGAGGACAATCTGGAGTTTAAAGGTTGTCAAAAGGATCAAAAATCTGACACTAATCAATAATAAAACTGGAATCGAAACTAGATCCTCATCCTGAAGCATTGATACTTTAAAAAAAAACACACTAACAGGACAGAATTTATATACTTACATGTTTTGTGTTTTACAGTAATTCTGGGCTTTACCAAAACTAGCTTAAAACCAAAATGTTTATTAAAGCAGTGTTTCCCACAGGATTATACTGAGACTATGGTGGCACAAGCAATCTGTAATTGATTAATTTTATTTTGTATATTTTTCAGGGGTCTAATGTAATTGATTGCCTCTACATATGAAAAAGCACTGATTACAACATATAAGAGGCAACTTTTAAATGCATATGATAATCCCACAGCCACAGTCATTTGAACTAACAAAAAATTGTTCATCTTATGTTTAAACTATGGGGGCAAAAATTACACCATGGGGGGCCGCCATAGTCTCTTCTATGAATGGGAAACACTGTAAAGGTATTTGCATTTTGTGCTGTGCCAGTCAATTGTATAGTAAACTCATGTAAACTTAGTCACAGACAGACTCTTTCTCTGTTTCAGTCACAGACAGACTCTTTCTCTGTCAGTCACAGACAGACTCTTTCCCTGAGTAAACTTAGTCACAGACAGACTCTTTCTCTGTGTAAACTCGGTCACAGACAGACTGTGTAAACACTGAGTGAACAGTCATAATTAAACTCAGGTTATTGCCTCTGAGCAGCTCTTGGCTTTGTGCCATTTTGACCTTAACAGGTGAATAGAGGCTGATTTCATTTAGCATCTGAATAGCATTGCATCAGTGAATATTCTTTTTACTGAGTAATTACCAATCTTCTAGATAATTAGATTAAATGGAACAGCCCATGTAGTAAACATAAAACAGCTAATGTATATTATTGAAGCATCTGGCTTCTTCAACACTGGATTGAGCAATAAATCATAATTATTTGAGTGTCTTCTGTAATGAAACATTTAGCCGTGTAATCTAAGCAAACAATTCCCAATGCAAAGTATTTAGCTAATTAGACTAAATAATAGTTTGTCATAAAGGCTGCACAGGACCAAAGAACAGCAGAAAAAGACACTAAAACTTTTTATCAGTTCAGAGGAAATCCATGTTCAGTTTAATTAACAACTGAAATGTACCTTCTCACACCCCAGTCATATTTTTAGATTCTAATAGGAACTGCAGCTGAGACCTGCGAGATTAAACCTGCTTAATTTATAATTGTATTCAGCGTGACGCTGCTCACAGTCTAACTTCTCAATCTTCAATAAAACCTGTCAAAGGTGTCAGAAAGCAGCATCTAAAATGAGAATACTCAAACCAAGCTAACAGTCAATACAAAAGACTTTCTACAACTGACAATATTTGTGTGAATCTCTCGACTGGAGTCAGGCAGGTGTGATTTGTGAACTGTTATAAAACAGAGATTGTTATCATGCTCAGTGCTCTGCTGCTGCAGGGCTCAGAGTGAGAAAGTTCTCACTTTAATCTGTATCTGATCAGAAGAATCAGACACCAGCAGACACATTTAAGAGTTAATAAAGGTTTAACTGTCCAAGTGCTCAGCAGCACACAAGGTCAAATGTAGCCTAACTGTGAGATCATAGCGATCATTCATCACATTCAGACATCTATTTCAACAGCTTGTTCTGGTTTTAGGGTCACAGGTGACTGGAGCCTAATCCCAGTGACTTTAGTGAGGAACACTCTGGACAGTGGCCAAGTCAAACAGGGTTAAACAACAGAGACAGACAGATACATGCACTCTCTCTTTCATTTACTATTACAAAAGGACCTACACATGTATGTTTTCAGAGGTGGAAGGAAGCCAAAGTATCTAGAGAGAACTCTAATCACTCTGCAACTGTGCACTCTATCCATATTGTTTAATATGACTTGAACATTTACAATATGCGTTTTGATGCATTACATGGCTCAGCCTGTAACGAGAGCACAGATGCACTGAAGCCAACAAAGGAATTAGCCTAATGCTGCACAGAAGGGCGTTGAAGAGCAGATCTATAGCAGACAGAAATATTGCTGCAGGAGTGCATCGTGAGCATTTCTGGGAAATGACTCCAGAAGCCCACATGTAATGGACTATGTATCTTAGTCTGTTACATATGCGTAAGCAGGAAACCTCTGCAGCACCAACACAAATGACAAAGAAAATTACATCTTTCTGGCCGTTCTCTGCATCTTTCTCTGGACCGAAGACCTTTACTTTGCTCTAGGATGGAACGATTGTGCTCTGTCAGGATTTGATTCTTGTCTTGACACGCTTCTGATATGTTTTTGATTTTGTTAAGTCTCACAAGACAAACAATTGTCTTTTGTGAATTATGAAGTCAAACATGGCTTTTCTATAAATAATAAGATTGCTGATTTTGTGTTGTTTTTATGGACTTAAGTCAGGAGTTTACTGCAGTAAGATAATGTCAAAACAATATCTATTCAATTCAGTCATTCGTGGGTCAATATTCATAAAACAAAAAGCTACAAAATGACAAAACATACCTCAATACAATATAAAGACAATACGCTGCTTTTACTTCCTCTGACTGTGAAATGACTGTGGAATCAACCCTATCCTAACCGCACAAAACTGACAAAACAGAGCTACGAAGGGACACGCGAGGATCAAACCCAACACCCGAACTGAACTGAAACCCCACCATCCAACAACTCAACATTATTTCCAACATCGTCCTCTTCCTGCAGCGCTGCAAAACCTCATGTGAAGGCAGCACTGTGAGTCTCCATCACACGTGCGCAGCCAGATAATGCAAATGCTTCTATAAATAGGAACAATAGTGCTGACAGCGGCGGTCTTTCAAGTGAGCGAGTATTTGCGTGTGATTTTCCTCCATAAACAGTGTTGCGTGTAGTTCATTCTGTCTCCAGTCTCAGCCGGAGCCGCGTGTCTCTTTTGGCGGGCACTTAAACACAAAGCAAACAGCATTCAGATATATTCTATATGAAGAGCAAACACGAGGAAACAGATCAATGCAGCAAACACGTCTTAAGCAAACACAGACGCAGAATAAACAGCTTGGCTCGACATGACACAAAGCAGCACCGATGTGTGTGTGAATATGTGTGTATATGTGAGTGTGTTAGTCATTCTACACTAAACACAACCGGGGGATAGATACATTGCTTCCTATTCATTTTCTTTATGAATTGACGTTCTGCATAAACTCCATAGTTTTTTCAAGAACAGATTGGATCAAATAATGTAATACTTTATGGTTGCTGAGCTTTGCCACGCCCCTTTTTTAGTTGATTAATCGATCGATGGGGCGTGTCTTTTAGTCGATCAAGAATTTCTTTAGTCGACTACAGCCCTAATAGATAGATAGAAAACAAGTCTAATGAATGAACAAAAAACGCAATTTATACAGCAACCATGCATTCTATCTATTCCATCAAACAAATAACAGCAGAAGAAACGCACCAATGTTATTGAGATTTCTATTAGGAAAAGCTGCAGCAGTGTAAAATACATAAAGAAATCAGACAGAAAAACTTGAGACCTGTGCAAACATGTTTAACGCCGGATGTACACACTAAATGTGAGACGAGTTCGGGTGACAACATGTGCAGGTTTCTTGCAAAAAGGCTTACCAGATGCGGTTCGTATTTGTCCAAAACCACGTAGATTAATGTAGATTCCCACAAGAATGCTCGTATATTGCACTTGAAAGACCGCTATGGTCTCTATGAAAAATCACATTCACATTTTTCTAATTTGGACTTAGTTTGGTGTGATAATCTTTGTGGTAAATATTTATCATAGTTTTACAGCTGTTAAGCTGCAAATTATGAAGAAATTCTAAAACAGAATCCCTCCACATGTGTCGTCAAAAAGCACAAAAAAAGACCATTTACACAAAATTGACACATTTTCTTGGAGTTTAAATTATCAATTATCACAAATAAAGTGTCACAAAATATTATCGTTTAACAAATCATAAGATCTGTGTCATTTATGTGGGTTTGACCCGCATTTACAGTGGGATTGCTAGGTAACAGTTGTGGGTTCACCTCACAAATGTCATGTTTGCTGGACAAAATACAACTACAAACTTCATAACAACAGACAATCTAGGTGAAAATAAGCAAAATGTTTGGTGAAATCTTAGATAAAATCATGTTCACTTCATTTTACTGAACCTGTCATATGAACTTTAATCATTTTCTAAGTTCTGGGAGACCTGCGTTAGTCTCAACCTGCACCAAACTCACACTCAGTGTTCACCTGAGGAAAAACCTACAACGGCCAATTTAAAACCCTGAAGAAACTCTGACAGACCTGCCTGGAGACAACCAATGGAAATTAGCATCTTTTCTAGAATCTTACATTATATTCAGATGTGTTTTTACATGTATTCTTCAATATGTATGCTCTCGATCATAAAGATAAATACATTAAAAAAGATATTATTCTTGTGACGATATGTGAAACCAACAAGAAAAAGTATTACTTGGATTTAACAATCAGACAAAATGAAACTGATATATTTCACACAAATATTTAAAAAACATCTAAAAACCAGAATCTAAAAACTGTAAACTTTGTACTGCATTAGAAGTCGGTCTAAAAACCTCATGACCCTCAATGTGCACAGCTGACACTTGTACAAGCCCTGAGCAAAGCGCTTCGTCCAGCTGTAACATGTAACATAAATTTCACGACGTCCCTCAGCCTTCTTTTAAACCTGTAATGTAATTATGGCTCAGTCGATATATTCCAGCGCAACACCAATAAAAATATACAATGTGTGTCCAGCCAGGTCCACAGTGAGTGTAGAAGACGTCTGGTTCATCAGCCACACAAATGGGATGGGAAACAGTCGAGGTTATAAATGCAGACGACATCCAGCTTATAAGGGTCAGCAGTGAGTGGCAAAAGTGCACGAGAGTCAGTGACGAGACATTTAGAGCTAAAACAGGGACCAAAATAGGAAAAGGCAGTTACAGTCTGACAAGTGCAAACAATTTCTGTGAATATTGAGTTTGTATCTGACATGTAAAAGAAAAACTATAAGTAAATGGTGTTAGAAAACCAGATAAACAACAGCAACACTTCTGCTTTTCACACAGGGTTTTACAAATTACCCCTTTCTTCTTAAATAAGACACTTTAATGAGTCTGTTTAATGAGGAAGCGTGATTATTCAAGTGACAATATAATCGTAGCAACAAAAGAATAACAATCAGGTCAATTTTAGATGCAAACGTAAGTCTTTTTAGTTTATTTTATAGAAACTAGGAATGTGTAGGGATTATAAAAGAAAGCCAATAATTAGGAGCAAATGAGACTTGTTATGGTTATAAATCGCAACATATTGGTACACTTTTAGAAGAAAAATGAATTTTTTTTAATGCAATCTATTTCAAAACAAATAAATGTTTAGTCACACTGAAATGTTTCCATTCAAAAAACTGATCTGATAAAACTGGAACTTGGAAATGTGACTTGTTGGACGATCAGAATCAAACAAAATGAATAGAGGGATTGTTTGTTTATCAACATAGGAAAGAGCTGCGGCTGATTGACACAAGCTGTAGCAGCAAAACTAGCCAGTGCTGTTGTCAGCTAACTACAAGAGTGTATTAATGTGCGCAACAAAGTTATGATGCTAAATCAAAATTTGTGAATGAAATTAGTCTTTACAACTCAAACATGTTCCTGACAAAAAACACGAAGAAAAAAACTAAAATCCAGACAAAAACACACAGGAACTAGACATCACACAGACCTGATCCAAACAGCTGCTCTCATCATGTTTTGTTGTTTTATCAAGCTGTTTCCCCAGCCAACTAGACAGACAGCGTCTCTTTCTGCAGGCGACATGTGCAGCAAAGTGGAAATTGAGCTGACCAATCATTTCTAAACATTTGTCTCACAATAATTGCCACAATAAAAATGGATATAATGACTTTCAACAATTGATATTTCCTAAATCTTCAACTGTCGACTTAGAATCCAACAGAAGCTACTTCCTCAGAGAAACAATAGCTTCATAGACAAATAATCAGCCAAAAGCAAAGAAACACATTCTCGATCAGGTGTTCTTTACATAATTTTGCCACTCAGTCAGAATGCGGAGGAGGATTGTCAGTGCACTCACCTTCCAGCTCATGATGAATGACGTCAGTGAGGTTTGGTTCCTCTCCCCACCAGAAGATCCACAGCTCCTTTGCGTCGGGCTTGATTTTGCGTCTCCACACGCACAGCAGGTTGTTCTGGACACAGCGCATGAAGCTGCGCAGAACCGGGTCGTCCTGAGCCGGAGCCGAGATCACCGGACCGTACTCGCCGCCGCCGCGGAAACTGTAGCAGCGCCATTTAATCCCAGTTAACTCCGCCTGTGAGGAGAGAGAACAGTCTGTCAGACTTACACGGACACTTAGGAGGTTTGCTTTTTTGGTTGTGAGAAAACAAGGTAGTTGGAATAATTATTAGAGATGCACTGATCCAGCTATTTCGGTTTCATTATCTTTGTTTTAAGTATCTGCAAGTGTAGGAACTGTTCATAGCTTGTTTATTCCCAAAACTCGGTGAGCTAGTTAGAAAACGGGTCCAATATCATGAGCCGATTTGCCTGGAGAATCCAAACAATAAATACAAAATATATTGTTTGGTCACAGTGTCATTCTTTCAAATTTCAGTGGGCGTGATTGACAGATTAATTAGCCAATCAGGGACACTATCGTCTTTCATATGAAAACCAACACGGCTGCTTAGTACAAAAAATATATGGAAATATAAGAAAAATATATCACATACTTAGAACTGAAAAACATTGCAAATTTCTGCAGAATCAATGAACAAAGCAAAAAAAAAAAAAACTTAATCTGTTAATCTGAACCTCATAAATTTCATGGATGGACACCTTTATTTAATCCCAATAATATGCCCAAACTTCAGAAATAGAAAAAATCAGTTTTTAAAGTAGTTTCAGTTTCAGTCAAAATTATGCATCAGCGCGAGAGGTGTCCAATATATCACATTTTAGATAATAATGTGATCGTTGTTTTGAAGATATCCAAAAACACAATATTGAGTTTATCTTTAAAAGCAAAAAATGCAACAAAAAGAGCTGTTTAAACAATGCAAATGAGGAAAGTTACACTGTGAACTTTGAAATGAGGGTAGAAATGTGATATTGTAGTAAATTATTCACTCATTTGGGCCTTCAGTAACCAAAATTTGTATTGGCTCTGTGCACAGACGTCAGTTGGTTTATTTATTTTCTAAAAATAAATAAAATGAAAAATACTTTCAGAACAGTGAGTTCACTGAAAACATGTTAAATACTTTACAAATGAGGAGAATATTTCACAAACGAACCAAAGTATGTTTATAAAAAGATGTTTGTGTGTTAATGCTAAAGCTAAAGTCAAACAATTTGAAAAAAAAAGCTTCTATGCACAGAGTCAATTAGTCTGACTTTTTATATAAGGTAATCTTGTTTAGCTGTATTTTTTTATTTACAAATAGTTATTTTAAATACAAAGCCTGTGACGTTGTGAGTGAAGTTTGGGTCAGATGTTTGGTCAGTCACTGAAACACACGTCTACATCTACTACAGCTTTATTGAGGCCTATTCATACTTCATAGGAAGTAAGAAGTTTGTTCGGCCTGCTCGGGCCGTAAGAACAAGAACAAAGTTCGTTTCAACTCTGATAGTCAGTCATACTTCAGCAGACGTGCTGCAGCCGAGGCATGTTCGGCTGCTACTACGCGGGCAGCACAGAACTGTCAAAAGAATCAGCAGTGGATTCTACGAGAAATCTCGTCCTCTCTGGAAAAACTAGCCAATCAGAGCCGAGCTGCCGCACAGCTCAGCCGAAGAAAGTTCTGCTCAGCTGATGTGACAAGAACAACCCGCACGAACTGCCGAACTGAGACTTGCCGAACAAAATGACGTCATTTTGTTGAGCTTGAGCAGGCCGAACAAAGTTCAGACGTCGGCTGAAGTATGAAGCGGCCTTTAGTTTGATCATTACACTTCAAATAACACATTTTATCGTCAGAATATTGGAATCGACATATGCCAAAAAATTACCAGAAGATCTATTTTTATCTATATCACCCCGTTCTAGACAGTGCCATCTCAAAAACTTAAAATACAAAATATTTTGCATCTTTGGGAGTTGATCCAATGGAGATGTTGCAGATTCTTCTTGAAAACAATCTCATCATGACCCCGCCCTCTCATGTACGGTAAGACGGCCATCTTGGGTTGAACGTTCTTATCCTAATCCTTCATCAGCGTTGTCCAAATTGTGTTACATCTTTATATTTTAAACAAACTCGCACAAACAAGTCTAGCGTAGCACCAGTGGAGTTTGTTTATGAACACCAGCTCATTCACTGCGCGCGCCGTGTGTAAAGTCTATTTAACACATGCCCACACTCACAACAGTACAAAGAGTCGGTAAATAAAGGTGGCGTGTCTGGCCTTGACTGAAATACTGGAAATCAACTCGAGAAAGAGACAAGACAGAAGCCACAAAAAGCTGCAGAAACTCGAGAGAAAAGTCGCAGCTCTGAGGTCAATGACGGGAGAACGCTTCCTTTCACTGAATCAAATGAATAAATGTGTTTACTTCAGCGGTGTACTTGGTGAAACATGAATGAAATGAAAGGTGTGGGACTACGTTAGCTGGCGTGTGAGTGTTTGTGGTTGAGTGAGTCGAGGGCACGGTGAGGACTGTTGAGCAGGACACACATTTGGCAGCTCTCCTCTCTCTTGGTGCTGCCTCTTTCTCTCTCCTGTGATCAGGTAAAAACAACAGCTAGCGTGGTCACAAGTTCACCTGGTAGCAGCAACTGAGCCACGTAAACTGTGAGATTACAAAAGCAGGTAAGGAAGCACCAACATCTTATTAAACTATGATTACGGTATCGATATATAGGTCTAAAGCAATATTTTTTCTAGGTTTGCATGTCTTTTTTTACAGCATGAGCCAAGAATGCATGTCATGATTGGATAATGGTTACTAAATTATTGTAATTATTCACATCCCAATTTGTAGCATTAAACAATGCGATCTAGAAGAATTTTAAGTAACACTTATAATAATGTACAGATATAACTCATTTATAAAATTAGTTAACCATTAAGATAACATTATCAGTAAATGATTAGATAGTATTTACTAATCATGATGAGGAAACATTTGCTAATCATTTACTTCCGGCCTCTATTCTAAAGTGATGACCATTTATAGGTTTTCCAAAAAAAGTATTTAGTGATATACTGTGTTATCTGATTCTCGATATCAGTACCAATATCCCAAACCCCAATCCTAAACTTAACCATAGAATTGTGCCTAAACTTAGCCAAATTTTTCCCCTGGTAAGGTTGTTACGTCACAAACGTCACAGAAGCCAGTGAAGATGCTCACTTTGATCCCACACTGGTTTACCTCAAAAGTTAGATGATCTAACTACTACATGCACATCACTTTAGAGTAGGGGCCGGAAGTAAATGATTAGATGATGTTATCTTAATACTTAACTAACATTTGTAAATGATTTGTATCTGAACATTATTATAAAGTCATACAGAATTTTAAATGTAAAAATAAGTCATCTTAACCCGGTCTTTTCTACAAAAATAATATACAACACTATATCCAATTGCAAGACTTTAAGAATTCTTTGTAGCTAAATCTTTCTGAAAGTTTGATGTGTTTTGGGCAGTGTAGCCGTTTTAGAGAGACTAAATCTGGATTGTCAATGCCCTCGTCCTGCTCGATGAGTCGCTTCCCTCTGCTAATTGGCTTTGGCTCTACAGACTCTCTCCTTCATTGTGATTCCTTGCCGTAGTCAATTTAGTAGTCAATTCCATATTTTTTCATCTCAAGCAACCGTGTCAAGCCAAATCTTTTGTTCCTCTACATCAATTTGAGATTTTAATTCATTCTTTGGTTACAAATTGTTTAGATTATTGCAACACACTTTATGTCGGGTTCAGTCAGGCATCACTGGCTCGACTGCAGCTTGTTCAAAATGCTGCTGCTCAGCTTTTAACTGGCACCAAAAGACAAGCTCACATCACTCCAATTTTAAAATCTTTGCACTGGCTCCCGGTCTATTCACGCATAGATTTGATCAAACTAAACTAAAGTCAAACTAAAGATTTTTGTAGAACAAGGTTGTGGTGTCAATAATCAAGAATATTCAAACATTTAACTTTTCTCACCACAATAGGAAACACCAAATACCCCTGGACGTAATGTGAAAAAAGAATTACAAGCATGTCCTTCCTGTAATGACGGTGTGTGAAATGGGTGACATACATCGGGCGCTGTGATCAGTCCAGCCCTAAAATTAACCACGACAAGGTCAAGGATGCTGTTTTTCCCAAAGCCAAGAGCAAGACATCAGCTCGCGCCGCCTCGTCAGTCTGCGTCAGCGTCAAAAGTTGCTCTGCGTTTCTGACACAGCTGTCGACGGCTGCTGAATAGGAATGACAGGACGAGAAACAAATCTACAGTCAGAGCGGCACAGTCGCACAGATATGCAGAGCTATAATACTTTATCATCCGCTCTTTGCAAAAATGTACTCGGGAAGGCGGCCAGGGAATGAGCTAAGACGTGTATTTCTTTATATTTATGAAACATGTAGGCAGCTGCGGCGAATATGTCTGAACAATAATCTAACTAAAAGGCCTGTTTGTGATTGGTTTTATTTACTGATGCTTTCCACAAGGTTTCAGGGTTTTAAGACTTTTATAAGACCACAGAACATACAGATTAAGAGCTATCCGCAAGTTGTGATCGATACTATTTCACAAACTGGTTCTGTTCAGATGGCTTCCGAAAATATCTAATGAGCTTGCACGAATAAAAGATGTAGAATTTTATTTTTTTGTGCTTAAAATGTGATGTGTAACTTTCTGGAGGTTAAAAAACAGCTACACAATTAGTAGAAATACAATGGAGTGTTGTTAATATCTGGATGTTTTTCCATAATGCAACAAAAATATAACCTATAGTTTTCTATGGAAACAAACAAAAAAAAAAGCCTATTGACCCTATTTTGTCCCGCCCACTTTTCTAGGAATTGTACTTCCTCTTTAGCTGCATTTAGCCTGTAGACTTCAGATGATGGTTTTATTTTAACTGTCATTAAATATGTTTGAAATTGCCCCACAAGACAGACAGACAAACATGTAAACTACCGTAACAGAGCTAAACAGGAAGTGCAAATCCCAGAAAAGTGGGCGGGACAAAATAGGGTCAATAAAGAGTCCATTTTGTGACTATACAAGCAAAACGCTCAAAGTAAAGACACATTTTTTAGTCATTTATTTAGTGCAGGATTAGCAGGATTACTATTGCAATAACACACAGTCAGAGAGGTAAAACTAACCTGTCTCACCACAATTTAAAAGGTCCAAGGGATGGATGTTTCACTTAAGTCACGATTTGATTCAGTTTTCGATTTTGCAGCCACAATTTTCGATTTAGTTATTTTATCTATATTAACTTTTTTTTTTACCTTAAAACACAAAAATAAACCATAATAAACCACATTTAAAATAAAGCCACTGTTGTTAGTGCTCAGAACTTGTATTTTTTTAAATGAACATTTGAACAGTTAACATAAATATTTAAGTATTATTTAGTGTCCATATTTAGAGGTCCATCACCAGTTGTAAATCCAACATAATAAAGCACATTCAGTAAGGTCTTATACAAGTTCACACTTTGTTTCTTCAAACATTGTGGCTATTATTGTGCGTAATATACAACTACAGAGTTCAATCACTGCATACTTCAAACGATTTTTGTTTTTTCGATCGATTTTTCACCCCTAAAAGGTACCGTCACAAGATTAACTTTATTCTTTCCTGTGTGACAAAGAAAGCAGTTTACATTTCAGAGAAGTACTCATAGAGTAAGTAAGTAATAGTCTGTCAAATCTAACTGTTTCTCCATGATTTGCTTACACAAAGTTGAATTTGAATTGATTTACGCATGTTTGAATAATCTTGTATTGGCCTGCAGCTGAAGCCCGTGTGCACAAAAATCATCCACCACCTATCCTCACACCCTTTTTGGTTGGGGAGAGGCGGTAGGAAGCAATTTAGATTAGGGAAATTTGAGTAGGTAGTAATTTTTTGCAGTAATTTTTTTTTGTAGTTTTTTTATTCTGAGTGAAAAAATAACAACACAGCAAGATGGTTGAGAGCACTAAGGATGCTAAATTTGAGGTGGTGCTTTGTTTTTTTCAGTTTTTTTTTGTGCATGTTCCATCATTAATTAAGCTCAAAATGTTCAGAAATACATTTTTTGTTAGCACCGGCAATTAAGCTTGATAAATAAAGCCCTTAGTCTTATAGTTTTAAAGAACTCTCTCTTCATAATCGTAATTGGAACTAAAGTCTGTGTCTCTGACTAAACATCCAGATGAACTGTATTGTCCTCACAGACAGACGATACAGTTCCATGTTTACAACACACTTTCTCCTCACACATGCACTGCAGCTCTTTATCACACAGAGAGACAGAGAGAAAGAGAGAGAGAGAGACACAGAGAGAGAGAGAGAGAGAGAGAGACAGAGAGAGAAGACAGAGAGAGAGAGAGAAAGAGAGAGAGACAGAGAGAGAGAGAGAGAGAGAGAGAGAGAGAAAGACAGAGAGAGACACATTTCCTGGCTTCTGTCCAGTTATTTTCCAGTGATGACAGTAAAGATGTGCCGGTCATGTCTGCGTTTGTGGACGATTCATGTTTCACGCTGCTCATACATCCACGCCTCACAGACACAGACAGTTTTATGCAGGTCAATCTGGAAGAACGGCTCGTGCCAGATGGTTTCGCTTTCTCTGCACACTTGAACAGCCACAGGAAGCATGCACCAAAAAAAACTATTGTTATGGTTTGTGTGAATGCATTAGCACTTGCAACATTTAATAGAAGGCGGAAAAAAAAGTGTCAAGTGTGTGAAATCAACTGATATGACAACTGCGTCTGCACAAGAACTGAAGCAGAGGAACAGTATTGTGTTTGCAGAGAAGCTGGTAAAGAAAAGTCCCTCTGAGAGAATAACTATTAAAAGCAAAACACTAGTTGAAAGGGTTGAGCGACATGGACAAAATGTATATCTCTATTTCTGATGTTTATCTCGATATCTTTGAAACTACATTTTTTAAGTGAAATATTTTTTCAAAGCAGTCTGTTAATTAGAAAGCACTAGAAATGTACATTTTTATTGAATTTGCAGAGTAAATCTAAATGCATAGCTCAAGTTTACAACTAAGGGATGGGACGATATACGCAACTAGGGATGGGAAAATATACGATATTATCGTTAATCGCAATAATTAAGGGCGGCAATTAAATAATCGTGGCATTTTTTCAGAATCGTGATAATCATACGTGATGATAATCGCAATTGTAGCAGCAGATGGCTTCATAAGAGCATCTAAAACCTGATTGCTGTGAACCCAGTAAGAAGCTGTTTTATGATTAAACAAAGAAAAGGTTCATGTGTTAAAGTTAATTAATGACTCTGAGACAAAGTTAGAAGGTTTTTGCTCAACATTGTAAACATTTGTTCACTTTGAATCATTATTGATTGTACTTGGACCAAAATACAATAAGTTGGCCACCGTCCAGGGTGTTTCCCGCCTAAGGCCTAAAGTCACTGGGATAGGCTCCAGTCACCCGGCTACAGCACGTTGGTGGGACACAGCCTTGGTATATAGATATAGACAATAAGTAGTTGTTCAAACACATACATATTGTGCGCTAATAAATATTTAAATGATTTTGAATCTGTGCACTTTTACATTTAGTAAATTATCGTGGTAACATCATTAATCGTGATTATTTTGGTCACAATAATCGTGAGTGCAAATTTTAATATTGTCCCATGCCTATTTCTTTCTCTATGTAATTTTTCACTGTAACAGCTTTTCATTAGTTATTTATGCGCTCCATTTAGCCAGGGATACAATATTTCAATATGTATGATATCGCCAAATTCATATCTTGATCCTGTAAATATCTCGACATACGACATATATCGAAATATCCAGCACTACTAGTTGCTACCTACGTAAAAACAAATTAAGTACTATTTTCAAGAGACTCGCAACTTCCACTCAAACCTCAAATTTTAATTTTCAATGTTGCGATTATCATGAAAAAAAAAAAAAAACAGCTTAACAATTATTGACACCAAACACTAACAACATCTTTTTTAGCTTTTTAGCTTTCTTACTGGATGCACCAATCCAACTTTTTACAGTATCAATACCAATTTTGATATTTTAGTTGTAAGGATCTGCTGATATCGACAATTTCAGAGTAGCAATTGTATGCGTTTGTCATGTGAATAAAGTACAAAGTATCATTAACAACAAAAGAGTTTGCTCTGGTACACTCTGCTGAATAGAAAGGCTCGTAACACATCGCCCTCAGTTGGTGCCATATTCATTTTCAAAACTCAGTAAGCTTGTTAAAATGTGCCATAGAGTGTTACATAACTTATATTTATTTTGCATATAACAACTTTATGTGAATAAATTGTCTACATTATGAGACACTCAGGGTTGATATCAGCCAGTAAACTGTCCAAATAAAGGTAGAACCACAACACTGGATCACATGACCCACGCACTGTTCTCCGCTCACTGGTCTGTGTCATCTCCGTTCCTTCTGCCACATGATGAGACTGTGTGACAAATAATCGTTGTAAATGTCTTTATGTTTGTGGCCTGTTCTTTTTTTGACACGTCTAAAAATCGTAAAAGATCCTAAACTCCTCTAGTGTGCAGCCGGCTTAAATTACTCAAGGACTAAAGACTGGTCGATACCAAACAGAAACGTTAAAAAATCAGTAACCTGCAATGTTTAATTAATCTCAAGCGCAACAGCAATTATGATAAAACCAAAATCATCATCTGGCTTTAAAAAACTGTGATAATATTTCATTGTTAATTATTTATTCTTGTAAAACCCTGTATTCTTCAAATAATCACAATTACCAATTTAACTAATAGTCTTAGTATTCAGTTTGACGTTGTTTAATTACAAGTTGCACACATATTCTGCATTATAAGCCTTTGTACTTGACTATAGGCCACTAAAAGGTCACAGGATATACAACGTGTTTGTCCGACTTTGTCAATAAAGCTTGTTGGTCTTTGACTGGTTCATTTCAGATTGAGTGGTGAGCAAAACAAGAGATTTTCCTTCTGCTGCGGCGGCAGCGTTGGACTAAAGGCTAGACCTGACTGTCACCTCTATTATCTGTCTGCTCTGAGCTTTTCTCTCATCTCAGCTCTGCCTCACTGTCGCATATTGAACACAGCCCGTCGCTCCTGCATTTTTATTCCTTTTTACCGTCTGTGAAAGCAAAGCCAAAGCGGGTTGTATCTGCAGACTGCTTTTCAGACGAGCACTAAAGATCTGCCACAGAATAAAGGTTGTGCATTGTAAAAGTCAGCAGTGATTGGCAAAAAGGAATTAGAGTCAATGGAGACAAATTAGAGTTTAGACTGTAAGAGCTCAAAAGACAATTAAAAAGTGGCTACGGATGATAAGTCTGATGATAAGTATAAACAACCACAACTACTGTTAAATACAGAGTTTGTCGGTATTTAACAGTAGTAAAAAGAGAGCAAGCAAAAAGAGAAAATCACGTAAACAGTGGTAGAAAAGCAGATAAACACTTCTGTTTCTCTCACATTTTTTACTCACTAAGACTTTAGTATCACACACAGTTCAACTTTTTACCTCATCTATGTTTAAATAAGATGTGTTTAGCCTGTTTGATTAGTTTTTTGTTTGTTGTGCAACAGTAAGAATGTTCTAAGTCAAAGGTTCCTAATGTCTTAGACTCTGCGAAACTAAGTACTGCTAGTAACTTCATGCTTCAAGCTAGTAATTGGGTTTCTTTGTAGTACTGTATATTGTTTTTACCAAAGCATTGATTTGTTTTCATTAAATGCTTTATTTGTGCTTAAAATCCTTAAAAATGACTCCAAACTTACTTAAAATTAATTCAGATAATATTTTAAATTATCTTCTTTTAGTGTAGGGAATTATACCAAGTATGTTGATACACTGTTAGAAAACAAGTAGGGATGCACCGATCCGATACTGGGATCGGATATCGGTGTCGATCCAGGACATTTTGCTGGATCGGGTACCGGCCCAAATGATATCGGCTCAGCCGATATCCTAGTTGTGCCTTTAATTGGACATAATGAAACTAATTTACTGGTTGGTGTTGAACCAGAATGTCTCATATTATTGGACATTTTATTCAGATTAAGTTGTGAAGTTGTAGCTTGCGCTATAATTACCAGTTACATAACACTAAATGACCAAATGTCTTATGTTTTAATAAGAAAGAGAAGCTGTTTCAGTCCTTACACTAGTATCGGTTGATATCGGGTATCAGTAGATACTAAAAGCCAAAGTATCAGAATCGGTATCGGAATTGAAAAAGCTGGATCGGTGCATCCCTAAAAACAAGCAATCTAAAGTCTGGGCTGTTACATTTTACCAGTTGTTCTTGTCACTTTTGCCACTTTGTCAGAATGATGAAGAACATTTTGTAAATAAAAAAGTTCTAGTGTATGACCTCTACGTACTGTTTTATCCCTCCCCAGGATTAGCCTGTCCTGGTCCTGCTGGACAAGTCGTTTCTCTCTGCTAATGGACTCTGGCTCTACAGACTTACAGTATATACTGTATGTATTAGGGATGTACTCGAAATATCGGTATCAAGATTTATCGTGACGAACTTGTTGGTAATACGAGTAAGACATACATGTATCAGGATACGTATTGTATCAGAAGGCTCTTGACAATACCCAGCCCTAGTCTGCAGTTACATCCGCGTTAGTTATCTACAGTCTGTCCGTCCATAGGAGTGGATCTCATCCTCATGGTGGTTCTCCTCCAGGTTTCTCTTTTCCACTTATTTTTTTTTTATTTTTATTTTTTTATTTTTTTTTTATTCCTTGCTGAGGAAGATCAAAGGACAGGGGATGCTCTGGACAATTATTCATTTGCTTGTTTACTAATAATCTGCTTTCACATGCTTGATCAATCACTGTTTCTGAACAGTTACTGTTTTAATGAATGTGTATTGTTTTGTTTTTATTTCCTACCATTCATTTTTGCTAAACTAACAATCTTGGGAAGTCCGACAGCTGTTTCGATTTTGGGCTTTACAAAAAAACATTTATTCAATAAATGGCTCAGGAAACAGCAATAGTTATGACTATAACGGCAAATCTCCCATGTCTGTTGCAGGTTTGCAGAACTCTCAAAGAATCCATCACCCAAAACAATATAGAACAGTAAACAAAGCAGCCGTGGAGCAAACCCATAAACTGTTAAATGTATCAACCGTATCACGCTGTAGGGTCAGAATATGCTTTAATTAACGCTATTTTCACTACTTAGCAATAAAAAAATCTTCATTGGTTTAATATTAGACCAACTGAACATTCTACTGTTGTTTATAGTTTTTTTGTTGTTGTTTTCTTAATGTATTTCTTATAAACTTGCAGCATAAGTAGATACATCTCACACTCAACATCAAACAGACTGATTTTTCTACTTTTTGTCAATATAGCAGCAATCTTTCACAGCTCAATCTCAGGTAAGTGGGTTAGCTGTAAAGATACTAACATTATAAAATGAAATGTGGTATTAAACTTTAGGTCAGTGGTTTCAGATGTTTATTCTGACGACGAGGTGAGCTCAGAGTTAGCAGCAGTGATTTGTGCAGCGAGAGCAGGTCAGCGGGTGTTAGCGGGCATGTGCTTGTAATCAAAAGTGTATATGAGAGTTTAATCTGAACCGCACAGAGCAGCGTCCGACAGAAAGAACTGGATCAGGTCCAAATCCATCGTGACCTCAAATGAAAAACAAAAGGATTCCTCGCCGCAGCAAACGCTAGAGGTGAACTATTATTGTAGATATGTAATTTTTTTATTTAGCTTACTGCAGGTGAATAGTGAAAAAGAAATTATTTAATGCTATCAACATGAAATTTGAGCTGTAGTTGTCCGTTATGTCATTTTTCATAAAGAAACAAGCATAAAAATGGCAAAAAATTACCACAAAATCAATAAAAAAAATACAGAGAAACATACAATCTTGTGTATCCTTTTATGTAGTTTTCACTGAGGGATTTGATTTATTAAAGTGAACCCTGGATATAATCACATGTTTATCCTAAAACACTTATAATATCATCACTTATATAAATACAGGACAAATACCTTGGAAGTATTTGTAGTTTTATTAAAATAGTGTTATGAAGAAATGACATGGAGGCTGCCATTTTGCTGCGGTTGTGACATAAGATAGTGTTGTCAAGGTAACAGGTGTTAGCAGGTAACTAAGCAACATGAATTCCTGGGTTAAACTTGTCAGTTTGAGCCGGAGCAAAGCCAAATACAGAACGATTATGTGGAATCTAGTAAAACTGAAGATAATAAGAGGAAGAGGCAAGAACTGGACACTGTCAGTGGTGTTTTTGTGGCAACTGTTCACGGATGAAACTGTGGGAGTAACCATGGAAACACTATTTTAAAAGTGTGGTAGCTGATTTTCACACTGAAAACACGATTTAGCTTTTCAATCTGAGAACTTAAACTCATAAATCCTTCACCACATGGTTAATATCGCTATGTGTTAATTTTGGTTGCAGTTACAGCTTATAAACCTATTTTTACAAACAAACAAAGTCAAACTTGAGTGGACCACCCAAGCTCAGCCAACCAGAGAGCAGCATTCAGTGGTCTTATTTTTCACAAAGTGCAGCAATTATCATGTACTTTTTAGTAGAAAACATAAAGTTTACTAATTACAGCTAAAAAAGTTAGTTACCCCAACATTAAGTAATAGTAAAACTAATTTGACTGAAAAGTTGCATTAAAATGTGAATGCATTTGACTTAAACTGTAATAATGGTGTGTGTCTGTTTTAATGTGGCCCTTGGTGTTTTTTGAGAGAAGTGCTTTATAGTTCTTTTATTACTGATTTAACTATTGAGCATGTGTCTCTGCTTGTTATCTAATATTTAGCACAGTAGATGGTCAAAATAGTAGATTAAAAGCCTATTGCAATAATGATAGTTTGTCACTTCAGTGATCGTAGTCTGGCCCTCCACCAGTGTTAAGAGTTTGAATACGGCCCACGAAGAAAAGTAATTGCCCACCCCTGGTTTAGGAGCTACTTCAGAGCTGTAGTTCTCAACCTGGGGGTCATGTGACAAACTGAACATAAAGATCTTAAACAAGGTTTGACAGCTTCAAATAGATAAGGTTTACTTAAATCTTATGTTTGTGCCAGGAGTAATCTGGGTGTCCTACTCTCAAAGTTTCAGACAAATCATTTAATTTGTATTTAATTTTTTAGACTAATGCGAATGTGTATTTAGTAACTCCCACTACAATAAATATTTCAAAAACAAATACAGAAAACTATTAATTGTAGTGTGTTAAATACTAAAAAGGTTCATTTTAGTTACAACCGACCCTTCTAGGGAAAGTAAGTAAGTAAGTAAGTAATCTTTATTTGTATAGCACATTTCACAGACAGTGTCACAAGCGCTTCACAGAGTGATGAAACCCCCCCCCCCACTCAGTGACAGTAAACTGCCCTGGGGCAGCTCAACAGAGGCGATTCGCTTAAACACTAGGGCTGTACTCAATGTATCGATACGGGGATATATCGTGACAAGCTCATTGGCAATACGTGTATGTTACAAGAGTGTATCGGGATACGTATCGGCATGCTAAATTCACAGAATTTACACTTTTGAACCTGGACTGCAGCTTTAAAGTTGAATCTATTGAGCTGAACAATGGTTTATTTGTAAGACATTTGTGTCTAACATAAGAGTAGTTGAAAATACAATTTCTCTGCATTTGACACTTGATACGTGACATTTGAGGAAATTATATCTGCATATTGTGTATCGGATACGTATCGTATCGTGACCTCTGTATCGGGATACGTATGTATCGGAAGGCTCTTGGCATACCCAGCCCTATTAAACAGGCGCTTCAACCTCCGACTATCACCAAGTGTATCCTAATCTGCATGTTATTGGTTGGTGGGAAACCGGAGTGCCCGGAGGAAACCACCCAGACACGAGGAGGAACATGCCAACTCCACACAGACCTTCTTGCTGTGAGGCCTGAGCGCTAACCGCTCTGCCATGCTAATGTGGCTTTTTGTCAAAATGAGTTTGTCCTACAGATGAATTTATCTAGGCTTATGTCTTCAAATAAAATCAAACACAAGTCTAAAGACTACATTATCACTTTTTTCAGGTAGCCTACATTTTGTTTTTGGGGGTCGCGAATGGATACGGCTGTTAGGGGAGTCATGACTGAAAGAGATTGAGAACCACTGCTTTAGAGAGTGACTGATGACCCTGGGCAGGAAAATACATTTGCAAAAATACCTTTGAATTTACTCCAACTTTCTCCAAAAACATGTTTAGGTCAATGGCATCACTGTAGATTCCCATTGTGAATGAATGAAAGAGTGATTGATCCCTGTGTGTAAACCCTGCGACGAGTTGGCCAATGCCCAGAGTGTTCCCCCGCCTAAAGCCCAAAGTCACTGAGATAGACCTCTAATGGGAACAAGTGCACAAAAATGAATGATTTTGCTTGGTTTCCTCATTACAACTTGTGTGAGCAGTGACACATTCTACTCCTCTTCTCCTTGAGATCAAAAAGCTCTCTCACACATTTTGACATCATGTGGTGTTAATCCAGAAGGGCTCCTGAGTGCGCCCCTCCCCCTCCGCCTCAGTGTCTGCGCACACACCACGTCAAGCTTTTTGAGGAGCTAAAGTGTGGAAAAGCATTTACTCTTTTGTCAACACATTCTTATCATTTCAGCAGGCAACAAAGACATTTAACTTATACTGCTACTATTGTTTCGAGTATATGTAAAACTGAATGCCTTTTTAGGACTTTTTAATAAGACAAGGATAGGACAAGATCTCATGAGACAAAATTGCTAAAAGAAACTGATCTTGTAAGATTTTTTCCTCATTACGTTTGGCTGAACTAACTGTGAAGTCAGAATACCAAAACGCAGTACTACAGTGACAGCAAAAAACATATTTTGGAATTGTGAGCCCATTTATGCAATAAAGAACAGTCCCGCACTCTGGCTACTTGCAAAAGTAGTGAAATTTATTTACAGGAGGTGAAGCAACGTTTCGGCTATCGGGCCTTCATTAGGCAAATGTGAGTGAAGAATTGTGAGACCAAAATTGTAGGCCAACATTAGCTTGCAAAATTGTTTATATATTTAGTCAAAATAACGTCTTGTATCTTTTCTTGTGGGACTTGTTTCTCGTTCGCTCTAATGCTGATTCAGACGTTTGCCCAGATATAAGCCCAATGTGCCCTCCACAATTCAGGAGGTGGCAGAGTAGGATTTCAGAAGAATTTTTTGTCATTTGTTCTTATATCTGTGCGTCATGGATCTCAGGGCGACGTGAGGTTCACATGCTGACATAGCGAGGACCTTTACAACAGAAGCATCTGGTGCATCTGCCTTGTGACGGCAGCTCTTAAAATGTAAATAAAGAAGAAACATTGCTCATCATCTGTAGATAAATGTAAATGCTGGATCTTTTTAGGAGCACTAAGCACCTGGCTTCTTAAATTATGTGTGAATTTTGTTTGTCATGGTTTGAGAGTCATTCAGGTGCCTTTTGGTAAATTCCAGACAGTCATATTACTTTTACAAAAGTGTTTTTGGCTGGCCACTCAATCATGCAGGTCTTATTGATTGACTTTTCTCACATTATCATAATGAGATAATGTGTGTGAATTTTGAAGTAAGAGATTCCTTTTGGAAGGGAGCTGTAACATGACAAAATGTGGACAAAGTGAAGCGCTGTGAATACTTTTCGAATGCACTGTGTAACTTTACTATAGAATATGGCCAACACTGTTTGTTTAAACTTTACTTTAATCCACTGGTGTTTCATTATTGTTGTTCCACTTTTATAATCGCACACGTAAAAGAAAACACTCTGCACTCGATCACGTGACACACACACTGTTCTCCGCTCGCTGCTTCGCTCCACAAGTCTGTGTCGTCTCTGTTCTTCCTGCCACATGATGTGACTGTGAGACAAATAATCGTTGTAAATGTCCTTACGTCTGTGGCCTGTTCTGTTTTTGACTTGTCTGAAAAATGCAAACGATCTTACGCTCCTCTAGAGTGCAGCCCTTTTTACTTTATAATGTTTTAAAATGAAATTAATAGGGCTGTAGTTCTTTAGTCGTTTAGTCGATTAATCGGTCGATGTAGTTTTGGTCGACCAAAATTGTATCAGTCGACTAATTCTTTTATTTGGATTATAAGGAATTTGTATTCAACAGTAACAGAATCATTGGTGTGAACTGCCTTTTTATATAAACACACAGTTTCCTCTTCTTTTCTGCATAAATATAGTTTTTGAATGAACTACAAATGATTTTAGTGTTTTTGAGCAAGTTTTTTGCAGAGTTGTCACAAAACTAAAATTTCCAACACGATTTTGATACTAAGGAATAAAGTTGATTCTCGAAACCACAATAAGAATTAGAATGTCCTTTCAAGAAAGTCAGATTTTTATACAATGGACTGACATTTTCAACACAAAATACAAATATATGATCAAACATTTTAGTTTTAAACCAGATTTGATGAAGATTATTTTGCAGAAAATATAAGATTTTGTTCACATTATTGCCCTGTTAATATTATCGATATTTGTTCAAATGATTATCTAATTGTGACACCAGTTTTAACATTGATTTGCAATATTTTTGACAACTCTACTTTTAGCTTCAGAGCCTTTGCCACGCCCCCTTTTTAGTCTATTAATCGGTCGATGGAACATGTTTTTAGTCGACCAAGAATTTCTTTGGTGACTACAGCCCTAGAAATGAAGACTCCATCACATCCACATTTAACATTTAACCAAGTAATGTTTGTGTGGTGAACAATTAAAAGCAGCTATACTTGTCGGTCAGGAACGAAAGACAAACTACAAACAACATCATGAGCCTGAACTTTTTCCATGGCTTGACCAAGAAAGTTTCTATAGTAAAAAATAATAAAAATTATTCAGTTAAAATGTTGATAAACAAGATTAACAGGTAGGGTAACATTACTTATCCAGGGCCTTGTTTTAGGTTAATATAATCGATCAACTTCTAATACTTTAAAGACCACTGTTTTTTGGTTGAACAAGACGACTTCAGTCCTTGTGCAGCAGCAGCAGCCAGCAGTGAGTTCTGTCTCTATTTATTTATACCGTGAGGTCCAAAAGTAGCTACACCAACAGACACGAGGTCACGCAGAGGCCAGACACAATCAGTCCGAGCAACGCATTAGATCAGAGTTGTGAACGCAGGGAAATGTATATAAACTTCAAGTGGTTTTCACACTTTAGAAACTTTATCCTGCTGCTTTTTTCTTTGAGGTTTTATGAATGTTTACTCAAAGCACTGGGACAAGCTCCAAACAAAGCAATTCTTAACTAGTGAGAAGGAACTGAACTGAATGAATGACTGAACAGTTGTGATTTATAGTATATGTGCGTGTCTTTGTTTGTTTGAGCTTTTGTGCATCTGAGTTTTATGCTCTGTTTACAGTGAGGGGAAAATACATTTGTTTTCCTAACCTCATTTGTTCACTAGAATAGCTGCTATGTTTAGCACAAGTTGTATTCACTTTCGGCCACTGTTGTAGTGTGAATATGAGCTGAGCCAGGGGGACTGGGTGGTTCCTCTGAGCAGAGCAGACCTGGACTAGAGTTAAACTTGAATCACTATTTTAACAACTTGAGACTGGGCTTGAAAAAGTGAACTAAGACTTGGGATTTAACTTAAGCCGGCTGCACACTAGAGGAGTTTAAGATCTTTTGCAATTTTTAGACGGGTCAAAACAGAACAGGCCACAGACATAGGGACATTTCAAACAGTTATTTGTCTCACAGTCGCATCATGTGTCAGATCAACAGAGACGACACAGACTTGTGGAGTGCAGCAGCGAGCAGAGAACAGTGTGTGTGTCTTCTTTCATGTGCAACGGTTACAAAAGTGAAACGACAACAATATAAAACGCCAGTGGATTAAACCAGGTTTATAAAGGTGACAGGAGAGCGGAGGGTCATTAGTAAAAAGTAGCTGTTACACTGACACATTGTGGGCGTGAATTTAAAAAGTTTCTACAAACCAAGAGTTGATCGTGTGTTATAGTCCAGTGACACAGGTGCATGGCAGGAGCAGGTGTGTTGAAGATGACGTGTGTAATGCTTGTAAAAAAGAATCTCGCACTTTGACTACGTTCACAAAGCATTACATTTTTTATAGATGATGAGGCAATGTTTCATCTTTATTTGACATTTTAAGAGTCATCGTCACAAGCAGATGCTCCAGATGCTTCTGTTGTAAAGGTCCTCACGCTTGTTTAGCATAAGATGCTGCATCATGACAAACAATCGCAGTGATGCACAGACATAAGAAGAAAACAAAAACAAAAATCCTTACTCTGGCCACGCTTCCTCGAACTCGTAGAGGAGCACCACGGGCTTGAAATTGGGCCAAAACTCCTGTAGTGTGCAGAAGGCTTAACGACTTGAAACCAACGACTTGAGACTTACGTATGTGAGACTTCAAAAACTGTGACTTGGTCCCACCTCTACCTCTGACAATGTTTTCCAACTTAAGTGTTGAGCCAAGAACTAAGTTTTAAACCCCCTGGTCTCTGTTTAGTCAGAGGAACCACTCAGTCCTCGCCTGCAATCACAAGCAACACCAGCTGAAAACATCTGACTATGTAGCATAAGCATGTGTGTAGTTTAGACATTTTAAGCAGTGTACAGTTTCAAATAATAAAATACACTTCTGCGTTGATTTCTCTTGTGGATCAAGATGTGTGTCTAAGTCTGATAATGAATGTTTCCAAAAGGATCCTTAGCTTCGTCTTAGCTTCTACTCTGAGGCTATTCAACAAAAGCAAAGGGGCATAATCAGGCCTCCAACTGGTTGAATCTATATGAAATACATTGTACAAACATTAAAAATCAAGTTCAGTATCAAATGGTAACGTTTTAGAGATTTTTTTAAAACTTGTTTTCCACAAAAATCTAATAAAACACTACTTATTTTATCATAATTAAAACAGATAGTTTTTTTTTTATGACCTTGAGTATGCTGAAAGTGGTACCGAGTGCAGTTCTGAAACTAAAAAGTGCCAGAAATTGAGAAAAGTTCTCGCTGTGCAAAACACCCATGGGGACTGAACCAGAGGATTCTTAGTTTTAATATGTGAAAAGGCTTAACACTGCCCACATCATGACCAGTTAAAATAAAAGTGTTAAAACAGGAGGTACGTGTATCTCCATGTCGCAGGAAGCACTGTTTTAGTTGCACACAGCAGCTCTGGCAAAAGCACACGGTGAACTCACGTGGGACTCTGAATGGCAGCCATTAACAACACAGCGCGCTCTGCTGAGGACCCTTCCTTCCACTGCCATAACAAATGTTCATCTGTGTATAACCAGGAAGGTCCAGTCTGCATATAATGGGCCTAATCCTTTTAAATAACATCCGCTGCACCGAGCAAGACAGTAATGATTAAGAATATGTCACAGGGTTTGGAAAATGTTCAAACGAAAAACATGTTGGACTATGATACTGTTACTGAATCTGATTCTCAATATAAACACAAATGTTTCACTGGCTGTAATATTGAAGAATAATGAGGCAATATCGAAAATATTATCATTATTATTATTGTTCCTTAATGCAGCTTCATTTCAGTTCTGGTGTTGGGTTCAATCTATTTTTGTGCAGTTAAAAAAGTTTGATTCCACTGTAGTTTCTCAGTCAGAGGATGAAAACAGCACTTTATTGTCCTTATATTCTTACTGAGATTAGTTTTGTCATTCTGTCCTCTTTTAGTTTCACAAAAGCTTTCACAGGAATGACTGAATATGATTTTAGACACTGTCTTAATAAACGTCTGACTTAATTTCAAAAAACTTCATTAAAGTTAGGGGTGCACAATACAGCAGAAAATTGATATTAAATTCTTTTGGATTTGGATTTTATCATGTTTCAAGTTGTTTGTATTTTCTTATCGCCTTTGAGGTAAAAACAATCATCTCTTTTCAGAAGTAGGTGTGCTCAAGATGCAAAAATCTCAGCCTGGATTGCAGACAAAAGCAGGCGACTGAAACAAAGGCGAGGAGATTCCAGTTGGACACTTCTTGTTCCCAAGAACAGTCAGGTCTCACAGAGTCACGGAGAGAACACAGCTCTCGCGTTTGTCTGAAGTGTTACATTAAAGAAAATACATACAACTTTGTAAAAGCATTTCTGTTTTGTTCACACATCAACAGAGCACAGAATCTAGAGCTCGTGATAAGTTTACAGACTTGAGTTCTGCCTGTGAGAAAACGACTTTCAGCTGATTAAAATCATATATTAATGATGCTTCTGTAATGTCCAACAGCCTGAGTCTTTTCTGACTCATGTTAAACACATGTTATAAAAGTTCATAGACACTATAAAGACAGAGGAGGAATGTTTGATCAAAGCCAATGAACTGTCAGTCCACACATGTTCACTGCACTACATTTCCCATCATGCATCATGCTTTGTAGTCATCGAGGCGGTGAAGTCAGGATGCTGTCTGTCAAGGCGCCTGGAGTCAGATTGATCTATTACCTGTACAGACCCTCCTGAACACACCTATTGGCTAATTAATTATTGCGCACGGTGGCAGGGCGGATAGCGCTCTGGCCTCACAGCAAGAAGGCGCGGGTTCGATTCCCGCACGGCCGGGACCTTCTGTGTGGAGTTTGCATGTTTCTCCCGTGTCTGGGTGGTTTCCTCCGGGCACTCAGGTTTCCCCACCAACCAATAACATGCATGTTAGGGAACACTTGGTGACAGTCGAGTTGAGGCGCCTGGTGTTTGGGCGAATTGCCTCTGCTGAGCGGCCTAGAGCAGTTTACTGTCACTGAGTGGGGGGGAGGGGTTCATCTCACTGTGACTCTGTGTCTGTGAAATGCGCTATACAATAAAGATTACTTACTTACTTACTAAATCCAGCTGCCAGATTTTCAGAAAAAACAAGCAACTAAGAATCACAAAACAAGTGACCTCAGCCTTTATTTTAGCATTGTGTGTCACCGGTAGTGATGGGTACTAAGACCCAGTGTCACAACAGCTCCGACGCTGGATCGATAAGCTCCAGGCCTATCGATCCTCTTATTGGTTCTGATGGAGCGCGTTTCATACAATCTGTCCCGTTAAAACATATTGTCGGTCCTGCTTTGATCGCGCTTCGAGTGGTATTGGTGCATTTCCGTGTTTGCGTTTCTCCGCTTGTGTTTGTGTGCAGAGGTCTGGGCTTTGAGCGCACCACGCCACACCGGTACAGAGAAGTGTCAACAGGTCGTGTGAACGAGACGCCTGAAGTATGATACACAGGTTGCAACCACTTAATTTTACAAACTTTGATCACTTGTGGAATAAGCACAGCGCAGCTTTCGAACAAATTGTAGCCTTTAGGGGTTATGCACTAACGTTCTTCCTGTCTCAAATAGACAGAGGCCGTTACATCCGGTGGCGTGGTTGCCAGTGACACAGTTGTTTACACCAAATGCGATGGACATCAAACTAAGTATTTTGGGCAAGTCCTGAAGTTGTTTTCATAAGGAAAAGTTGTAAAAGTGAGCTACGAACTACGCGAACAGAAGCTCCGCGCACATACGAGACTCATTGTGCTCATGGGCCCGGGCACAGCACCTCTGCCTGGGCACATAAGCACAGTTTTGCGGAGTTCCCACACACTTTTACAACATTTCCTTATGAAAATCCAAAAGCTGCTCTTTTCCAGCTGTTACCGCCGTCGCTGCAACAAAAGAGTACGTTTTTGGAGTAAACAACTGTGTCTTTATGGCAACCACGCCACCGGATGTAACGACCTAGGTCTATTTGAGCCCGGAAGACGTTAATGCATAACCCCTATGCAGCCTGTGAAGCTGACTACACTGTGAAAATAACAAAAATATAAATAAATAAGTTACATTTAGTTGGCTAATAGTCATTTTGCTGTTTTGCTGTCTTTTTCTCTCTAATTCTTTGTATAGAATAAACATGCAATCCTTAGTATGAAAAAGCAATTTATTGTATTGTTTTGTTTTGTTTTTGTGAGTAAAAGTAACGAAAAGAGAACTGTTAACTGACCGGATCGATAAGCAGTATCGATAAGACTAATACTATCGATAAACTCTTAACTGCATCCCACAGTCACAGCACAACATGATGGTAATAACTTTGGCATGTTGATAGATTTTTCTAACTTTTATGACTCTCTGAGGCCAAGAGAAGTTGGTTGTAAGCAGATTGTCACATCGATGAGCTCACGAGAATGCCCAGTCCCAGTTAAAGCAGTAATATTCTATTTATTGAAAAAACATGTTTTGTTTAGCAAATTCACAGAAAAACTAGTTTATTCTCATGAGGCTTAACAGAATAGAGAACACATCTGAATCGTGACCTACGTATCAAAGTGACAAAACAGAATTGTCCCACATGAAAGAGAACGGGAGGTTGAGTGTAAAGCCGAGTTAAGTTTTGAGTGGATCAGTGCCTTGAGCTCCTCCTCGTCTGACAGCCAGCATATGGGAATACCGTGTAAAGGAGACGCTACTTTTGTGGGAGCCTCTGAAGAGTGTAAAGCTGGCGTCGACAAAGGAGCCACTTTAGGCAATTGAGAGACAGCTTGTATCAGCAGTTTTACCTTCTCTGGCACGAGAGAAACACTTAGCTTGTCAGAGAGGCATAGCTTTCTCATCAACGTCAAATCTGCTCAGACACTCCGCGCGCTGCCAATATTTGGGGCCCGCTACGGCTGCCACGAAAACGGTTGTCTTTATTATTAAACACGTGAAAGATAAAGATGGGACGATTCTGTTTTGGCTGTTTTTCGATTCTTGTCCTGATACTTTGGTTCAGTGTCAAGTAGTATCGGGATGAAAATCGTGAGCTACTTTCTGTGACAATCCGCTTTTTGGAAGAAACTGTATGCAACATTTCTATATTTGATGCGTCTGTTTGTTCCAGTACAGAGGTTTTTTCCAGCCTGCACTGTAAAAAATGATAGGGCAGTTTAACTTAAAAAAGTCACTTATGAAGTTTCAACATCTTGGGTTGTGTGGGGTTTTTTTGGACTGCACTTTCAACTTTGATTTACAAAAGTAAATCCATTTATTGCTGAACACATAATTTTTAGCATATTTCATGTTTCAAAGTCAATATTATAGTAAAAATATTATTAATACATGCCAAAATCACTTTTTGTTGCAACATACAATGTTAGGTGTTAATTGTTTTTGTTTAAATAACTTTTGTTTTGGCCTTTTTTTTGTTTTTTCAAAGACTTAATCACTTCTTTCTGAAATCTGGCAACAGTGGTCAGGATTTTTCCTGGATTTAACTATTGAGAGTGAAGTAAGAATAGGATTTTTATGAAAAAAGCAAATGATTACCTCAAATACTAGAAATACTAAAGAAGACAGTCTTTACAAGAATCGTGATCTGGCTCTAAAATTGTGATTTTAACTTTCATATCGCCCGAAAATGTGGGTTACGATTACAATGTTTTGATTTTGTTAAGCTTCACAAGAACAAACTTTTTTTCTTTTTTTTTTTTTTTGTGAAAATGCTAAATATAACATGGCTTTTTATTTTTAACAATATTACTGTTTTAATGTAGTTTTTAGACATTTAAGTCTAAGATACTGTGAAAAAGTCAGTCATTCTTGAGTCAATTTTTGTGAAACAAAAAGTGACAGAATGACAAAACTGACCTGAGTAAGAATATAACGACAATAAGCTGCTGTTTACTTCATCTGACTGGGAAATGACCGTGGAATAAACTGCACAAAAATTACTAAACAGAGCAATGAAGAGACACATGAGGATCAAACCAATATTGAACTGAAACATCACTGAATGATTTGGTGCTATTTTCGATATTGTCCAAAGAAAAGACAGAAAAAGGCAAAAGGAAACATACATGAGATCGATCAGTGTTGGTTTACTCACAAAACACATTTATGAATTAAAATGGCCCTGAAATTCAGCGTGAAGGTTAGCCGTGATCCATCGCTCTGAAGTCACTAGAAGCAGTCAAATCTGGGACCACAACACTCCCATACATCAATTAACCCACTGAAATCAAATTAACCCTGAAGGAGTACACTCCCCTCTCACATTTCACGCAGTAAATGAAGAGTGATGCTCACTACTGCAGCGGCACACGAGGCAGGTGTAAAGACTGCAGAGCATGTTAGTCTGGGAGACACTAGTGTCACCTTTACAAGCACATAAAACAAGGACATGGTCTGATCAGCAGCAGCTCTGTGAGGTGAGCCAGCCAAGCAACCTAATTAGAGCAGAGCGTCCCCAGGGCTGAGTGACAGATAGACCTGCCAATCACAGAGCAGAGAGCCTCCATCATGCCCCGGCTCACACACAGACTTAGCACAGGTACACACTGTTTACAATGGCACAGATGGATTTAAAGATCCCGAGACATTCAGCGCTACAGCACAACATGAAGCTGCAGCGTTTTCTGCTGTGTTCAGGGACACAGCAAAGACGGTCCGCAGCTCCGTCTAAATGATTCATGAGCAAATAAATAAAGCATTCACTGCTTTAGTCGTGTCTCTGGTGTAACTTGATTAACACTGACAAGTCTTAGAGGGAGAAACCAGCGCAGATTCTCACAAAGAAAGAAAGTGATAATCAGAGAGAGAACGAGAGACTGAGGAGGAAAGTAAAAACAGTTGCTAGGCAACATACAACATCTGTAAATGTTCAGCAGGTGCTGCCAAGTCCTCTGGGGTCACAGGAAAAAGACTCATCTATTGTCCTTAAACCTACTCATGTTCTGAGGATAACATAAGTCAGTAGATTCTGATTAGAGAGGAGCAGTTAATGAAGTTTGATCATGTTATTACTGAATATAAGCAGTATTTCAGGAAGAAAAACTACAAAAACAACTGACTACAATACAGCAAAACAGAGTAAGGTGGTATTATATTTCAGCTTTACTGCAGTTTTGTGATTAATTGACAAAAATATCACATCTGTCTCATAATCTATCCTCAACTAATATGCTTGAACACATTTCTGACAAATTCTGTTTAAATATTCTTACAACGACAAGTAAGAAGGCATTTAATTGAAAAATTGGGATTTTCTGATTATGATTTATAGTTTTATCTTAAAGGGATTATCGGTTACGTCACTCTCTGCCCAACTGCACAAGCGTTATGCAGAAAGAGCCGCTCTCCATCTGGTTAGCTGGGGAAACTTCTTTGAATAAAACAACGAAACAAGACAAGAGCAGCTGTTTGGATCAGGTCTGAACTGGTCTGACAGACGTATGTCTCCTAAAGCTTGAAACAGTGTTTTTCCTCATAGTTTTTTCACTCACTTGAAAGTAACTTTGAAAGGTCGTAGGGTCGAATTTCATTCACAAATGTTGACTTAGCAGCATAATTTTTGTTTTCGTAAAACTCTTATAGTTGACTGACAACGGTGCTTTTTTGACTTGTTTCTACTGTTTGTGTTTATGAGCATCGGCTCTTTCTGCAGGTCGGGTGAGCGCACATCGCCTGTGTTGATAAACTAAAAAGCCCTCTATAGGATAATAATATCCTAAAGGAAAATTTTTATTTGATTTTGGAGCCAATCATATAGGATAAAATCTAATAGAAGTGATATCTTGTAGGATTCCATTAGGACACTTTATATTGGATTTTGGAACCAACCATTAAACAAAAATCATATTTGGTCCAAAATTAAAAAAGGATTATCATAGGAATCCAAAAAAATCGTACAGGATAAGAAAAACAAAAAAAATAAAAACAGGTAAATGAGATTTTTAAGTAAAAAAAGGATAGGTTTGTAATGTACTTTCTACCTAATAAAAAATGTGATCAAGTAAAACACTGATGACTAAAATATCACTGTGGGACTATATTTGGACATTCACAATGTCATTTTCTTATTTTGTTGTTTTTTCACAGCCTTTTTTTTTTTTTGCTTTTTTATCTTCAAGACAACAAATCTCAATATTGCACACCTCGACAAGATATTCATTCATATTAGCCAATCTCACTGTCCTCTAGTTCAGATCTGATCAAACATGTCTTTATCACTAACCAGACACAACACAATAAGTCAGGATGTAGGCACTGATTTAACGTTGCAGATGAATCCCAGACACAGACGTGAACATGTGTGTGACTGAGGTAATGTGTGTGACTGAGGTAATGGGTCAAAGAGAAACAGGTCCCGACACGACTCTGCTCCGTGAACGGGAGTGGCAGCTGAACTCGTAATCCTAAACACACAGAAACAGGCTCGTAATGTCATTTATCTCAAGAGCTCCTCAACTTTTACTTTCCACCACAGACTCAGTCGTATCTGCGCTTATCAGGACGCTGCAAACACTCACCAAGTTTACTCACACGGCTGATAAACTTTTAAAGTGCCTAGATGAGATTACAATGATTTTTCAAAAGCAGGAAGTACGAGTTGGCATGTTGTTAAAGTAGTATTTTTGTGACACCTATCCTTATGTCTGTATTTGTGATTACTTAAAACATTAAGTTCAAAATTGTTATGCATTTATGTCCGAATAAAAAATTATAATCCTGCAAAAGGCGAAGGACAAAACACGCACAGAGATATTAAAACACACATGCAATATCAGAATTTCGTAGCCTTTTTTGCTGAGTTTATTTTTGTATTTTGATTTTGAGTGATTGAGTGAGTGATTGACTTTGAGTTCTAAAATTGAATTCCTTCCACAAAGAAGGAAATGCAAAGACAATTTACACAGTTTTTCTTGGCAGCGCACTTATTGTTTAGCTGTGTCAAGGTAGCTCACATGTTAGCTTGTCTGTTTTGCAGGGCATGTCATTTCCTAATTTGAGTCGGTGCCAAACTTGAGTCAAAAGTCAATGTGCGCAGGCTCAGAAGCTTCTGCACAAGTACATAAACATTAGGCAACAACTATGAGGACAAGCAACAGAGAACATGCTATAATTATTATTTACGTTTTAAATATAGATGAATGAATAGTTTATGTATATAGCACATTTGCCTAAACACCTGGCTCTTCAACCGCTGACCAACACCAAGCGTTCCCTAACCTGCATATTATCAGTTGGTGGGAAAACCGCAGCACCCAGAGAAAACCACCCAGACACGAGGAGAAAAATGCAAACTCTACACAAAAAGGCCCGGACCGTGCAGGAGAGTCGAACCTTTTTGCGGTGAGGCGAGAGCGCTATCCAACATGTGTCCAACATGTGCCCATGTGTCTCAACAGAATACTTCAGTCAGATACTTTTGTCGTGTTAAATAGTCTCATGTTTTGCGTTGCTTGTAAAAGATTTTAACAGAAATATGGTGAAAACTACCGCTGTCATCCTCTGTGGTAATTTCCTGCTTAAATTCTCAGATCCATTAGTTCATTGGGTGTTTTATTATTATCATTATTTAGCCAATATGGTTCGGGTTAACATAAATTAAAGACTGTTTAATGAACATTATTCTTTTTCCAGGGTTTCTAAGTTATGTTCTGCGAATGAGGCAGGTATGAAAAGCTACAACGGACAGAAAACATTTCTAGTCGTTTCTGGCAGTTTAAATAATGAAAATATAGTCAAGCTAACAACTCAAGCATGACTGACTCAATTTTGGCAATTGACTCCAATTTGAGAATGAAGGGGAAATATAAAACAGATGCTGCGATAGTTAAAATAAACCCAACTCTACAGCTAACCTCAGCTAAACCGAACGTACAATGTGAAGAAAAGTGGGGGAGGCAGAATCAGAAGAATAAACAACAATTTAAAGCTACGGTCACAATGACCCGTACGAATAAAATGGTCGTACGAATCTTACAGGTCGTACGAAATCTGGGGTTCGTACGTGGCTCGTGGAGTGGAAACTGTTTTCCTACAGTCTTCTTACGGCAGACTTTCTGCTCTCACCAACAACTCACGACATTCTTGGGGAAATGAAGCCGTACGGCATCCTTGCGTGTGCCCTAAAGCTTGTCTAATGCGTCTTTACGGTAATCCTACATATATTGTGTATCTCACGGGAGCTGCGCGATGTCCCTACGTCCAACTCAATCCTTTATCAAGGCGTTTTTAGCTATTAAACCTTTCGTAAACCGTACCAGAATAGCAATAACCTAATTGCACACCAGCAAAACACAAATATGCGTATGAATAGCTATGTATATTCTGTGTAGGCTTTGTCTGAAATCTGTTCTGATCGTTGTCTCTCTCACCCGAAACACAACAAACTCACAAAGTCAAACCTCCGTAAAAACATCAAAACCGCTTTGTTTCTTACCTGCGTATTGCAGAGGAGACGCCAAAACTTCCAAAGCGAAGACAGATGCTGAAGACTAATCCACTGACATCATTGTGTTCATATAAAAAAAGTTTGAAGCACTTCCCAAACCATCAGCGAGCAGGAGTTCAAATGTCCAAATGTCTACGTCTGTTACAGCTGTTCTCCCCGTGGTTGTGTCCATCTCCAGGCGATTTGCGTTTTCCCCGCGCGCTCCTGGTCCGGTCTGGCCGTGTTTCAAGCGATATTCCTGCACGCTCCGGGTCCGTTCCTCTTCGTGCGCTCCTGGTCCGGTCCGGCCGTGTTTCAAGCGATCTCATCCCTTCACGCTCCGGGTCTGGTCGCCGCGCTCTGGGCCCGGGCCCCCTGCGCGCTCCGTCCTGTCTCCGTGCGCCTTGTCCGGTCCCCTCCGTGCGCTCCTTGTCCTGTCCTCCCCGTGCGCTCCTTGTCCGTTCCTTTCCGTGTTTAAAGCTAGCTGCGTTTCTGTCGCGTACTCCAGGCCCGTGGGCTTTCATACAGATCCCTGTACAGGCTAAACTGCGCCTCAAGAGATGCGCAGTCTCCAGAGCGCGTCTCTCTCCACTTTCACTCTCCCGCTCAGGCATATTACACAGGCTTTAGTCTCTGCGTTCGTAGACTGGTCGTAGAAAATCTTTAACAAGACCATAGACCTGTCTACGAACTTACGAACGGGCTGCGAGCGCTGTTTTTTCGTAACAACGCCTCAAGAATGACGTGAGAAATGAGAAAAAAATCGTTCGCAGAGAGGTCGTAGCAGGTCGTACGGGTCATTGTGACCGTAGCTTAACAAAAAAGCGTTGCCAGGTTTGTTATTAGGGATGGAGCAAGACAGAATTTTCACGAGACAAGACGACTGGGTCTACAAGATCGAGACGAGATTTTGAAATAATTTGCTTTTTTATTTCAATTCAGAATTTTAACAAGGAAATTACAAAATTAGATTTTTACTGTATATTATGTTAGTTTAATATTTATTTATTTACAAGTAGTTTAGCTTTACCTTTCCTTATGTCTATCACCATGTATTTGTATTATTTAAATTAATTAAATCATTTGACTGACATTGTTCGCTCCCTCATGTGTAGCTCAGGCTCCGCCCCCTTTCTCCTGCCTCTGCAGCTGCTGACAGGGACCAGACAGAGAAAGAGCCAGAATTTTGTACTTTTTAAAAAGTTTTTGATGACATAAGCCAAAATATCTCTTTGTGGATCTATGTTAAACTATGTTTAAATGTGAAAAACACCACGCTGTTACCGTGATCCGCGCGTATATTATATATTTTTCACGTTGACCTTTGCAATGTTTAGGACTAATTATCTCTGTCACTATTGGTCCTATCTTTACGAAATAAAAACTGGGACAGAGTTTAGAATGTTTTCTGTCAGAATAGGTCTTATTCAAGTCTGTGTGTGGAGGAGAATATTTACTACAGCTGCTCAAAAATACAAAACCTAGCCTTTGTATCAGGAAAGATCTCGTCCCGGCCCTAATTGTTTGTGCCATTTATGTGGATTTTAGCTCTTATTTTCAATGTGTTTGCTTGGTAACAGTTGTGGATTTACCTCTACATATGCCATATTTGCATATAAACCACATCAAAGCAGCCAGATTGAATAAAAACAAGCAAAATGCTTAGTGAAATCTTATTTATAATCACATTCACTACGTTTTATTGAAAAATATAGTTTAACCTGTCATAAACACAGTCAGATTTCCCCTCATGTAAACACTCTAAACATCTTCTCTCTCACTGATTCACGGCTCAGGTCCATTTACTCAATGAACCAAGCACGGGCCCGCAATTGAGCTGTACAAATTTTCATTAACATCTGAAAAAAAAAAAAAAAATCATCGCTAATACCCGATGAAAGCGCGCAGGATTTGGCAGCAAAGGGAGAATCAATCGGCAAATACACAATCAGCACTTTCTGTTTGTTCTCATCAAGTACCCGTCTGATCCACCAGAGATAATCGCGCTGGAACATGATAATTAGACTGTAGCACATCACAGCAAACATTAATGCAGCCCGGCTTTCACACTCCCAAACACCTTTTAACCTAAGAGTGCCACAGAAACAATTGAATACCATCCAAGCATGATATTGGCAGAGAGGCGAGACAGACAGAAGATGTTTACCCGGTTACAAGCAGGGCGGTATGTGTGGCTTTAAAAATTCTCTTTGTGGAGGTGCCGGCAGTGGGGTGAAAAGCAGATAGAGGAGAGACAAAGCGCCCCATCACTCCCCCGGGACGCCACTGATACCTGCAGCATTACAATTTAATCTGCCCCAGGAATTTACTTGAGAAGAAAGAGACTGAGGAAAGAAATGGAATGTAAATCAACAAACAAAAACGGTTGAGAGAAGAAGAGCATCGGAGCGTCTGACCTCACGGATCGCACTGACAAAATAACAAAAAGTATGTATCGAGTTAAACTGGTTCACGTCAGATTGCGTTGAATTTTGAGTTCGTCCACATTATCCATCTGGAACTTCCCCCACTCAAAGAGAAAAGGGAAAAGGTGGAACATATAATGTAATACTTCAAGCTGATTGAGTGACTTGTGAACTAGTGTCCACCTAGGGTGTACTTTATGTATTGATATCGAGATATATCAATGTTAAACTTGTTGGCAATACGCGTATCGATACAGGGAGGTGTATCAGGATACGTGTTGATATATACTTAATCTCATAAAAATTTTACACTTCTGACCTTGGACGGCTGTTTTAAGGCTGAAACTGTTGATCTGAAAGTGACTTATCCATAAGACACGTGCATCAAGCATAAAAAACATAGTAAAAATAGATTTTTCTGCATTTTGTCATTCGACATTACATTCCCCACATTGATTTTAAGGAGTCTTGCACTCAAAAACATTTTTACAAGTAATATACAATACTGTTCTCTATTTTTTTTCTCTATTTTGTAATTTTGGTCCATAAAATATATCTTTATGTTTCATATTGAGGGAATTGTATTGAGATAGTGCTGTAGTCCTTTAGTCGTTTAGTCGATTAATCGGTCGATGGAATCTTGGTCGATCAACATTTTTATTAGTCGAGCAAGGATTTATTTTGATGATAAGAATTTGTATTGAACAGTAACAAAATGAAGACCAAATCTTTGCCCCATTCTGCCTATTTTTGAATAAATACACTGTTTCTATTCATTTCCTCCATAAATTGTTGTTTTTGCATGAACACTATAACATTTTCAGTCAGCTAAATGGTCAGTTCAAAAACATTCTTTTTAGTCGATTAATCGGTCGATGGGATAAGTTTTTAGTCGACCAAGAATTTCTTTTGTTAGGCAAGACGTCCGTAATACCAATTCAGATTTCATGCAAACAGTTCCTCTCGTTCTGTTTTGTTGTTTTTATCAGAAGAAGAAGTTTCCCCAGCCAACTAGACAGACAGCGTCTCATTCTGCAGGTGACATGTGCGTAGCAGCAGAAACACGTACATTGCTTGATTCAGGCGCAGAGCAACAATTGACCAAGGCGTAAAAACAAAAAACAAAACAAGCGACGTCAACCCCTCAATAAAAAGTGATTAATATGTTGACTGATACCAATGTACAGACTGAAAATAGGTCATGTTATCTAACTTTTTTAATGTGCAAAAAACAACCTAACAACTTGCATAATAATGAAATAAATATAACACATCATGGGATCCAGCAACATTTTATGGATCAGCATCGATATTTGATCCCAGTATCCTGTCAGTGAATCACTATTTTTTTTTCATTTAGTATTGAGCAGCTTTAACTGGAACTTTACAAAAACATATCAAAGCAGTGTGATTGATTCAAAATGTCAAAAACTATTTTCAGCTTTTTCTTTGTTAGTAAATATTGTCTCTTTATCAGCCCTCAGACTCCACATTTCCATCTCTATATGGTTGATAAAGAATCCTCAAAGCCTTAATCTACAACAAAAACAACTGTTCAGTAATCACAAAATAGTCGCTTACTGAAATAATCATTAGAATCATCCGTATTACACATAAATTAGATCATTAAGCCTGTTTATGGCATCAATTTCAAAATCAGTCAGAAAATCTTCTCAGTTAATTTGTTCCTAGTTTTAATACACTTGATTATGCTCATTTGAGGTTTTTTGCGGTGTTAAAACTAATCCAAACAGATTGCCTAAAAGGAGGAAATATCTCAAGTCGCTGCCAAACACAGATGACTAATTTCATTAAAAGCTGAAAATAATCTCTCCATCTCAGTCACTCTGGTTTATAGAGAAGGGACAATGTCTAAAACACTGCTGTTTCAATTCAAATCAAAACTCAAGCTTCAGTTTCCAAGCGTCCATCGTAACGGTTCATACTTTGTTTTTCTCAAAGCAGTTTTCTTTCTGCTGGCGATAAAGCAGAAAGTGACGGAAAGTGAAGGAAAGTGACGAAAAGTGACGAAAAGTGACGGAAAGTGACGAAAAGTGACGGAAAGTGACGGAAAGTGACGTCGACCGCTAATCCTTAACATTGTACATTATGTAGGAGTCACACCATTTTGTAGTGGTGTCCAAATGTCCATCGGGTCAAAAAGTAGTGCAGTGAAAACTTAACACAATATATCTGAAAGACTAGTGAGCATCGGTGATCACAAGACAGGAAACAAAGCAACTGAATAAAAGATAATAAAAGAGCCGCTTGAACGCACTGTTGAGCTGGGATAATAAACAAAACTCTAGTGACTAAAAGCCGTTAGCCTGAAGACGCAAACGTTAGCGGCTAAGATGCTAACAATAGCTGCTTATCTGGTTTGAGTTGTCTGTTTGATGCTTATAGTGAGATCCAAGTTAAAGTGCATTGCAAAAAATAGATTTCAGGACAAGCTAAAGTTGCTTGATTCTATGATTTGAATCTAATTTCAAGCATTTTGACAAATTTAACCTCGATTTATTGTAGACATAGATTTGTTTCAAAGTGTTTTGAACTGATTTCAAGACATTGCTTATTTCGAGCAAAATGATTTGCCAAAGGGTCAAGAAAATTGTTCTTACCCTCATTTTAACCAAGTCTAGATGTGTAGTTTTTTCCAGTGTGAAGCTCATCCCCAAACACATTTTAAATACAGCAAACTCACTGAAATTAAACCTCAGTTTTGAATGGGTAATACACACTGATGCCACATTGGATCTGTGACTATTTTGATCTGAAAACTTGCTAATTTGCTTAGTTTGCACTAAAATGCCAAAAACTGACTCAGAACAATAGATGATGCAACTTAGACACCATGCACACAGCTGTTTTGGGTTTAGATTCAATTTAAATAAAACCTGTGTGATGATTAGTAGTCCATAAACCTGTGCGTATGAGACAGACTTGACCAGGATTTATAACAAAAGTTAATTTTGACTGACCTGTCAAGGAACGAATGTGGACGTCCGTACACAGCCATTATCTTAATAAACTCCTGACTTACTTCTGTTAAAAACTACAATAAAGCAGTAACACTGTTATTTATTGAAACATGTACTTCACAGAAAAAGCAGTTTGTTCTCTTGAGGCTTAACAAAAGAAAATCAGAACTGTGAATCAAGAAAGACAAGATTTGAATCGTGAAAAAACAGAATCATCCCCTCCCTAACAGAAGCTGAAAATAACCCGCACATCTCACTGACTGTAGTTTACTCACTGTTTTTCCGTCTCGACACAGAGCGCTCTCTTTTCCCTCAGCCCGGTGTGGCCATGAACACAGCAGCAGCAGCAGCTCAGGACTCTAAGAATAGCACACAGCTGGCACTGCAGGGCTCACATATTTCACACTCAGCCCTCACAGATCCCAAATTCTGCTCCGACTCCTCGTCCCGACCCACTTCCAGCCTGGGACCTCCCCTTCTCCTCCTCCACACCTCTCGCCTCTGAACTGCCCCTCACCCCTGTGGCCTGAGCGGTTCAAGACTCCACTTTAGGAGGATTTAGCTTTGCATGTTTATGAGATATTTATATTTATGGCTAAACCTAATTAAATATATTTGTTAAACATAAAACTGTGTAACTTTCCTGGTGGAGGCTGCACAATCTGCTATATTATACGAGTCAATGCCATCAGCCAAGTTACAGGTAAGATCTAGGTAGAGGCAAGCTAGTTTAACTCTTTCCCTGCGTCTATTTCTGTCATAGAACTTTTATTCTCTGCGGCGATGTCAGGCTCTCTGATGCATGTGCTGACTCTGTCTACAGTCAAATACATGATGATGCAGTTTCACAGATTTGCCAGCAGATGGTGCAACTGGGTGAGCACAAGGACCCAAAGGAGGTCACATGATCGGGAAATACATGTGACTTTTAGGCAGCGCAGTCAGCTGTGTTTACGTGATCAGCTGCTCCTGGAGGCCGGCTTTCTTTTCAAGCAGATTACAGGCAAAACATTTTGGACTAAAAACATTGCTGAGTAAGTTTAGAGCAGATATTTGATCTGTAAAATGAAGAAAAGACTATTTTACTGGACTAGGACTATGAGGAGAACGGCACATGCAGCTAGACTCGACGAGAAAATAGGAACCTTACTCTTCTGTGAGTGATCCAAAAGTGAATGTTGTTTAAAGTGAGCAAAAAGGCCTGGCAGGGAAGAATTGTCAAAGCCAGAATACGGCTGGCAGTGAAGAAGTTAGTATGAAAAACTGATGACAGAAATTACAGAATATAAGAATTAGACCAAGTGAAAGAAAACGTTTCATGCATTCTACTAATGCTAAATATTTACTTTTGCAAATCTACAAAGGTGGGGATAGTGTCCTGTTCAGTATAAAGTTGCATGCATGTTTTTGGAGAAAGTCAAAGCACTCAGAGAAAAAGAAACAAAATTATAACAGCTGTAATGTCTCAGAGGATAATTTTGTATAGTATGACCTCTTTACTACCGCTTGTGACATTTTTCGTTTGTTGTGCCCACACCATAAAAACTGTGTCAAAGTGAGTGAGAGACATCCAGGCAGAGTGTTGTCTGTGTCCACACTCAGCCGGAGCAGGTTGTGATGTGACAACACAGGATTCCCTCACAAAGGCAGGGGCAGATTACAGGGCTAAAGGGCTGTGCACACTCTCAAGGTGAAGGCAGTGTGAGCTGTCAAAGCCGACACACGAGCTGCAGCCAGAAGCACTGGTTTGGGCTGCAGCAGATGGAGAGGGTCCGGAGGGGACAGAGCCAAGACCAAATGTGGACACAATTTTTAGTCGCAATTAGTCGACCAAAATTGTAATTGTAGTTTTTGTTTAAATACAAAAAGTGAAGGGATCAAGCCACTAATAGAAATCACCAGACAGAAAATGTGTGAAATGACCTTTAAGATATTTCATTCATGACAATGTTATTAAAAGAAAAACGACTCTTGTCCATCATCTGGATTTATGACGTGACATTATCATATTCTAGAACCACATGATAAACTACAAAGACTAGTTTTGTATTATGAGTGATGTAAGTAGTGAGTTTCATGCCGGTCAGATCAATAGATAAAGTAAGCTACAGAGGGTTCAAGTGGTCCTCAGCTTAACTCTAAAGCATTGAGCCTGTGTCATGTTTGACAGAATATGACACAAAACATTTGGAGCCTTTTCGTCTGAGTTCAACTGCGCATAGACAGCAACACCATCTCTTGTAAGGGTCAGAAAAGAAAAAAGCTAAATACATAAAGAGCATAATGTTTAGTGCGTACAATGCGGCTGCGTTATTGCCAAACTACAGCCTTAAACACTTCCTAGCTGCACAAATGATGCTCCAGTGTGAGTGACTTTGTCAACCTCATGCACTGTGAGAACAAAGAGTCCAATCCTCACCTGGCAGGATGTCCAGAGCACGCTCACGCTGCGTCAGGTCAGCTCCTGCATAATCCAGCCTGATTTAGTCATAACTTTTCTGTACTGCAGTTTTCTGTGAGTTTTGTAAAGTTCAAACAGGTCCTGCACAGTGAGGTTGGGTGCAAACAGAACTTTACATTATGCTACACACAGCAAAAATGAATTTGAAGATCAAAGTTGCTTGATTCTAGGATCTGAACCCTGATTTCAAGCATTTTGACTAATTTAACCTTGATTTTTTTTGTAGAGACATAGATTATTTTCCCTGTTTCAAAGTGTTTCAAACTGATTTCAAGAAATTGCTTCTTATATTTCAAGACACATATTTTTGCCACGTTGTTAAGAAAACTGTTCTTACCCCATTGGCAATTTTTTTGTTCTTCTTTTCAGCCAAATTCTCTTATTAACTAGTTAAAAAATTTCGTGAAACAAGTGAAATTTTCTAAATTATACAGTATAAGCAATTTCATTTTATCCAGTTAAAACAGCTCAAACCTGGATTAAAATTTTTAATCCAAGTCAATTTAAGCAAGTCTAGATTTATAGTTTTTGCAGTGTAACAACTTCACGGAGGTCAGCTGCATCGTAGATAGCTGTGTCTTCATGAGGCACACCTTCACAGACACAACAGCTGGAACAACACACTTGTGACAATTTGTTGATAGGTCAACATAGGGTCGGGCTGTCTGGGACAAAAATCACAATTTTTTTCTCATATTGATTGATCTCAATTTTCGATTTGATTTTGTTTAACCTTTTCAAAACCACATGAAAAATGCCACATAAACAAAACAAAAACTTTTAATATGTCCCATTTATTAGTGGTTTTTAAACTCTGAATCAATACCAAGTTTGACTTTTGCTCCACACTACACATTTTTACTGACAAAAGATTTGTTTTCGATCTTTCAATTCAAAATGTACCACCCGGTTCGGTTCAATTCGATCTCTCAATTTTTTGATTAAGTCCAAGGTCAACATTTAAGTAACGGTGTAAAAGAACTGATACTTCTTGTAAAATGTGGAGAAGCAAAAGCAAAAAATACAGGTCTTTACCTAAAGCTAGAGTGACTAACGTTATTAGCTGTAAATTAGTAAACTAACTTTGTGCTTTCTATTAAAAATTATATAATAAAAGCAGCACTTTGCTAAAGAAATGAGACCACTGTTTACTATCTGACTAGAAAAAATAATTCAGTCAAATGCAATGCTGATTGGCTGAGCTTGGGTGGTCTTTTATAAAATATTATTATAAAATAATGTCAATATTAACCATGTGTCAAAGGTTTAGGGGAGGAAGTTGTCAGATTTAAAACCATAATTGTGTTCGCTATATGAAAATCAGCTACTACACCTTTAAGCATAGTACTTCGTTACATTCCACTGCTGTTAATCATGATATTAATTCGTTGCCACGGCGCCTAACCCTACATCCAGCCGCCGTTACCGCACAACAAAAACGCACACAGAGTCTACGCTATAAGAGTTGCGTGCTCCTGATTACCTGCTGCTTCCTACAAGGCACAGCTCTCACCTGCCATAAATCAAGTGCTCTCCTGCCCGAGCTCTCCCCGCTGCATCGTCTCCTCGCACTTTACCTCTCCTCCAGACACCGGAGTCATTATTATTATACATCCACAGATCTGGGCCGGAATAGAGATGGGCCTAATGAGGACCTCTTAGCTGATCACATTAGACCTGCACTTGAGGACACTTAATTACCACCGTTACACTCCATGTGCTTCTTTCAAGAGCAGTCCTTTCATTAGGTCCTGCAGCGGCCTACCTTGGTGTGTTTGCGTGTCCTTGGCGAGTCGAGCGCGGAGGCCAGACGCGGCGGCAGATAAAATGTGCGGGGAGGAAGATGCATGTATTTGTGATCCATATGTTTGAATAGGAATGTGGTGGGTGTTTATTTATTTGATTTATCTCGCCGTGCGCCTCTCGCTCTGTCCGCTCTTGTCTTGTTATGCACATATGAAGAACAGCGTGTATGCATATTGTATTATAGCAGTGTTTATGTGAAATAGGAAGTGTTAACAGCTGTATAATGGACAGCAAAAGCTCGTAAGAGGCATTCTGTGATGTGTTGTACTGAAAGACTAACGTTAGATCCTGTAGTTCCCAAAGTGGAGGGAAGCGGAGTAAAAACTGGCTGCTGCGAGATTAATTCAAATTGTAACTTGACAAATTTTGACTCTGTGATCGCTTTTTTTCTTCACTGAAAATGTATTATTATCTGTTAAATATGAAATAATTTCATTTGTTGGTTTTTAATGAATAGTTTTGGTTTGAAATAACTGGTTCTGTGCATTATTGGGTTGTGAGGGCGTGTTTTTGCATATTCTCATAAAAAGCGGTAACTAAACTGTAAATTTACAGTTTAAGAAAGTGAAAATACTGTATCAAGAAAATTATAAAAGCTAACTTGCTGTAAAACTACATAAAAACAGTAGTGTAACTGTATATACAAATACAGTAGTAGCTGTAAAACATCTTGTACAGTAAGTTACATTTATTGTTACTACAGTAATATAGCCCTAGCCTACTGTTTGATTAAAAAAACACTAAATCATATACAAATAAAGCTGGAGTAGCTGATTTTCACACTGCAAACACGATTTAGATTTTAAAACTGACACCTTCCTCTCCTAAAATCCTTCGCCACATGGATAATATTGACATGTATTCATTTTTGGTTGCATTTACGCTTACAAAACACTTTTTACAAACAGCAAAGTGAAACTGGAGAGGACCACCCAAGCTCAGCCAATCAGAGCGCTGCATTCGGCTCCAGATCAGAACTAAAAATCTTTATTATTCAATTTACACACCGAAACGGTAGTCTCATTTTTTCACAATTCTCCGCTGCATTTACTAATGATAAACCTTTTAACGTACAGACAAAAAGGATCTACGGTTGGGTGTGGCAATGGGGGGCGGTTGGTCAGGAGCATAAGAGAGACTTAGACTGGCGGGTGCGTACCAGGCTGGCGACCGGCCAACTTTAGGGAGTCTTATTTGGGTCTCGGCGGAGACACCCGCTGCTAAATAGGACAGAAATCAGAAGAAGTGGATTTAACCCAATAGCCGTCAATGCGTAGTACTAAACATGTTCTTATTAAAGATATGAAGTCATTATGTTACATGTGCCCTTATTGCCTCCGGCACGACAAAGGCCGCGCCTCGTTTTCACTGGGGTGCTGTGTGACTGAACCTTCCCCATTACACAAGATGATCCGAATGTCATTTCAATCATACTAGTTTCCTCTTATCACTATACGTCCCGTGGATAGACACACTCACTTCATTGTTATGGTCCGTTTGGTCCGCGGCTTAGAACGAGCATGGAGTGGCAGGCTCTCTGTCGTGGTTTTCTTCTCTCTCTCTCTCTCTTCATCTCTTTCCTCTCCTTGGTAGCGTTCAGAGCCATGGTTCTTCAAAGTTTTTTCCAGTCCTATGGCTCGCTCTCACTGTCCAGTTAGTCTAATGGCTCGAAGCAGCAGTCAGCGAAATACACATCAGCATATATGACTTTCCTAAAATAAAACAGATTCAGCTGCCAGAGCTCGGCTGCGAGCGACACAACCCTCTCTCGTCGTGCTCTCCTTGTTTGTATCCTCTCAGATGCCTCTCCTCTCCTCGGTCTCCCTGTGTTTTTGACATCCTCTGATCCTCTAACTATCGTCCTGTCTCTCTCTCTCAGTCGTGTCTCTTTCTCTCTATCTCTATAACTTCTGCTTCTGGTCTTTCTGTTTGTCCTCTCTCTCTTTTCTCTCTCACTGTGAGTTTTGCAATTTCCTTTATGTTGTCTATCTTTCAACTTTTAAGGTCTCTACCTATCAATCTCGTGTTTTTTTTTCCTCCTTCTTCTCTCATCCGCTTGTGTGATGTTCTCTGTCTGCTCCGTATGTTTCATGCTCTCGCGCAGCTGACCCATCTCGGCCACCGCTCGCTCTCTTCTGAAAGTACAGGCTGTCGGCTGTGATTTGCTCTTCACTTCCTCCACCTTCCCCCTCATCTCAAGTCTCTCCTCCCAACTTCAGCCTCATAAAGCAGCATGATCTTTCTCATCCTCCTGTCTCTCTCTCTCAGTCTCCACATGTGTCTCTACCCTCTCTCTTGCTTCTGAAACATTCCCTATTATTTCTTCCTCAATCCTACACTCTCTCTTCCTCTCTCTCTTTTAGTGTTCTTTGAATAGTTGTCTCTCAGCTCTGTCCTTAACATCTCTTGCCTCATTTCTCTCACTTCCATCTATTGCTGTCTCCTCTTTCTCTCTTATTTTCTTTTGTCTTTCTGTCTCTATCTAGGCTTAGTTGTTCTTCCCCTCCTCGCTCTATCTCTCCGCTTCAGAAAACATTCTTTTATTTCTCCTACACATACCTCCCCTCCTCCCTCCCTGCTCCTCTGCCTTTCTCTCTCTCTCTATCTCCTCTCTCTCTCTCCACACTCAGCAAATCAGCATGAAGAATCTCTCTCGTTTCGAGTCCTCTCTCCCCCTCATCTCTCCTCTTCGCGTGCAGTGACTCGACGTCACGTCTATCTCGTCGCTCTTTCCTCTTCCTCCATCTCTCACCCCGTCTCTCGGTCTCACTCGTCGCTGCTTCCCTCGTCCTCTCTCCCTGCCCTCTCTCATCCTCTCTACTCAGCAGCCATCAGAATCTTCCTCCCCCTTCCCTCTCTCTCATCCCTCCTCTCACAGCTCTAGCATGAACATCGAGCCCGTCGCTCCCGCGCGCTGCCCTCTCATTCCTCCCTCCTCTGCTCTCGCCCCAGGCGGCATCCCCCTCCCTTTACTGGTCCTGCCTAAGCATCGCTGGGGCAATGATGCTTCCTCTCGTCTCCCGTCCTGGGCCTCGGGCCCCTGGGGGGGGGGCCGGCTCGCTCACCCCATACCACTCTTCAGTCAGGGCCCCCATCCGGTGGTCTCATCCGTCTTCACTCCTCATCCATCGCTCCAACTCAGCATCGCAGCAGATGACTGGCTCTCCTCCCTCACCCTGCTGCGACGTATCCTCCGCTCTCTTTCGTCTCTCCTCATCCCTCCATCTCTCTCTTGCTCCTTACACTCTCTCCTCTCTCCCACTCCCTCACCCCCTCTGTCCCTCTCGGTCCCTGTCTTCCTAGGTCGCTCCCCTCCCTCCTTCCTTCGTAAGGTCCCTACCATCCGTCTCTCCCTCTCTCGCCATCCTTCCCGTCTCTCCTCCCTCATCTCTCCCTACTCAACAGTCAGACCAGGAGCTTCTATTCCTCAGCCACTTACAAGGGTCCCGTATTGCGTTGCCCTTGGCCACAGAGAGTGGTGATGCGTGGCGGCACACGAACAGTTGTTTTGTGGGTTGTGGCTGATTCGCAAGGAGAGATCCTCCAGTATCTGACACGGGCCTTATCGCGAGCGTAAATCGGCGTCGGCCCACCCCGCCCTGCGCCCATAAAGTGCCCACAAGTATGGAGCCACCTTAGAGCTGCTATTAAGGCCCGTTATGTATTGATCCATTCTATACCCACAGCCATAAAATGCTGCGCTGCAGGGGAGGGAATCAAGGCGGGGGGAAAGCGGATTAGGTAGCGGGCAAGCCGATAAGTCTGTTTAACAGCTAGTCGAAGCCGGAACTCGGGTGGCCTGTAGAGAGGTCACAAGCACAGTAAGACCAAACCGACTAAAGAAAGGCAGGCTAAGATAGAGAAAAAAGATAAGTAGTAATATACCATGTGTTTGGTTTTTGTGTTTGAGTATACTGGGGGCGGCAGATGCTATACCGTATAATCTGGGGTATAGACGGTCGTGGTAGTACATCGCTGCTCCCGAGAGATTGTTACGACTTTTTAAAACACAGGAGAAAATGTTTGTCCTTTTTTTTGATTGTATTTTTTGTAAAACAAAAACAGTGGACTGTCTGCTCCTTGCCGATGATATAAGTGACTGTATTGAATCAAGTCAGGATCAATGGTTACCATCACAATAAGTATTGTTTAGTACAGGAATAAAAGTAACGTAGTGATGATAGGACGGCTGTAGAGCTTCAAGTTAATCAATATGCGAGTGTGTGAGTTTTTGTAAATACGCCTGCCCCAAAATCACAACAGATACTCGGGTCGGTGCTGGCTGGAGGGACTTCCCAAGAATTATTATAGTTAGGCAGGAAGGATCAGTGAGGAATAACAATAAGAGGGACAGAATACACGTTCAGAATGAAAACAATAAACAACCTCAGCATGAAGTAGTATATTGAGGCAAACGATGGGTCAAAGAAGCCGCGGATTAATAGTAGATAGAGCAAATGAGTATTGATCGCAGGAGAGCAGGTGGGTGGGGGGGCCCCCTGTCCTTGAGGGCGACCCGCGTGGGCGGCCGTGCTGCGGTCGGTCAAAGCCAAGAGAGCTCAAAAGAGAAACCTAGCAGGAAACAAGGAGAACACTCGAGGAGAACCAGCCGGGGGGGAGGGGGGGGGTCGGTACGAATGACTGGGAAATGGGGCGGCATCTGGCTCGAGGCGGGCGGCACGGCGCCGGGCGGGGGGGGGGGGGGCGTCCCTACCCCATGAAGCCTGAAAATAACGTCCCATCACAGGCACAGGAACTGTAGGTATAAGCTAGACTACAAGTTGGTAACATTTAAGTGTTTGTATGAGGGCCACAGGTCCATATCAGCGAGGGTAGAGCGCGCCTTCGATACTTCGGCCGGGAGTTTAGTACTTGGTGTTGAGGCTTAGTGTGAGGACTAGGTCTTGTTTATGGTACATTTTAGTGGTGTTTATCTAAAGATAGACTACTGTTAAATACGGTGTTATAAAGAAACAGGCTTGAGAAACTGCTTAGGACTGAGCAGAGCCAATGGATGATCACGGCGGAAGCAGTAGGGGATGAAAATTGGGGTATTGTGAGAGTTATTCTTTCGACGATAGAGGAGCACGCTAAACATTTCTGTATCTGGTAAATCTTAGAGGCTCGGCTTTGGAGCTTTCTAGTGATCGTCTGTGGTCATGTCAAAATTAGTGGCAAAAGTCTATTGATCGCAAAGACGGACTATTGTTAATCTAAACTACTATGCGCGACAAGTTACAATCTGCTTCATGGGCGACGACGGTGGCGCTTATGTTGCGAAAGACGAGGACGGGGCGGGATGAGCATAATCCAGTTGAACGGAGGTATTAGTGGAACCACACAAATATGTACTTTATTGTTTGTTGCAAATTCCGAGAGTTCAAAAGATGTCAGTGATCATTGGTGAACATAGTCTTGGGGACATTGTGCAAATTGTTTTCAAACGCTTGAACAAAAAGAGTTATCATACCTGAAAATGTTCGAAAATGTATGATCAAGAAAAGGGAACAAGAACGATAATTTGAAGGAGCCCAAGATTTAAAAATCATTTTAAAGTAAAGAGGGGGAGAGAGGCTGACACAGCCAAAGATGATGTATACCCAGACGGGTGAAAAGTTATACAGAACGAACTTCAAAAGGAAGTGGTCCTACCTGGATCATAAAAGATAAGATTACAGAAAAACACTGTAGGGCCCGTGGATGTACTCAGATCCCGAGGGTGGCTAATTTCGGGTAACAAACGTGAAAAAAGTATTCATGGTAATGTTGCGACAAGTTGGTTATGCAAACTTTACTGGTTGCGAAGGGAGGGCGAGATGTTCGACTTAAGACATTACCGAGGCAAACAGATGTATGTCACCGGACCTCTAGCATTTGTCGTATACTTTACGCTGTTTGGTGTGAAAGCAAAGTGTCAGCTTTGCCAAGTTTTTTTTGCTACCTCCTCAAAGTTATCGTCTTGCGCAGCAGTGAGCAACGGAAAGGCACAATTGATTGATATCTTGACCTTGAGGCGTGGGAGACGCCGACAACTTTAGAGACCCAAATTACATAGAAAAATTAAAGATCGTGGAATAATGGGAGATGTTCACGAGTTATGGAAGCTATGTAAAAGGGAAGGCCCGTACATGATCGTGTGTAGGCTTGTGTTTGGTCTGTTTTAATTCTAGAAAGGTGTTAGGGGTTGGGAGATATAATAAGTTGTTCGCTTTCAGCGCCGCACTTCTTTTCCGGTGAGCTAAAGGAGAAAGTGGGTGCTGTGTTGTTGAGCATTGTGGGGGATATTTGCGTCATTGGTAGAGGATGGTTATACGGCTGAATGGGTCGTATGACGGGGAAGGAGTAAGACCGTGAAGCCTAGCGAAAATAATTATCGAAATAATAATAGCCAAGTAAATTGACTTTACCGTAAATTGGTTCGCCAAATTAACCCACCTCCACAAACCAAATCATCTCAATCGATGACGAGCTAACCACAGGTGACGCGTTTTGTCTTCTGAATCGTTCTAGAAATGACTCCGCGCTTCCCTTCAAGACCGGGGTCGACCCCACAAAGCAACGTTTTTTATTTTTTTTAGGTGAGCCAAGTGATACCTCTGTGGCAAGCCAGTCCGGTTCATAAATATTCTCAACAAGCCAGCTGATGGATGGTCTTTGTTCAGCCTGGCTTTGAAAGGGATGTTCACAGGGCCACACACACACACACACACACTCACAGAGGAGCCAATTCTGCCAAGTGACTGAATGAAATAAGCTCCTCCACCAGGGATTGCCCCCAAACTGCAAGACTGACAACAGCATAATCACTGTTTTCAAATGTAACGTGTCAGGCTGAGATAATTAAGGAGCGCCCACGTTCATGTACTGCCGGTGCACAGAAAGAAGGATTTATCGCAGGACAAATTTCTGGAAAGGTGTTTTGACATTAAGGAGACCCGCTTTGCCTCGCTCATCTCACTGATCCTCCCGCGTTCTCACAAGAGGACTTTTGGGGACATTAAATTACACATAAGACACTAATTATCCGCGCGCCCCTAGGCGACGCAGCCGGATCACACCATTCATTAACGGACAACAAATCAAAGGCACAACAGCATCGAAAGCACCTCTAGTGTAATGTCCCTGTAGCTGTGTTGTGCTGGTGACTGCTGTGAGACTCGGAGCATAGACATGCTACTACGGACCTTCACATGGTGAGGTTGATCCTGATATTATAGAGTTCAATAACGGCCTATAATTAACTAACGATTACAAAGAATGGGAAAAAACTAGAAGAAATGCGATGTCTTATAGAGCATGGCTGGGGTGGGGGCGCGGGGGGGGCTGCTGATTTCGGCCGGGAGGAGCTTCTCACAGCATTCTTTGAGTGTGCAGCAGGAGAGGAAAAATCGTGTAGTTAGGCGAGTGTCATGATATTATACTGTTTTTTTTCTGGTGTGTTTAATTAATCCAGACGGAATATTTTTCGTCACCACTGTCAGGTTATTCTGTCGTAGGAAATTGATGATTAGTAGTCGTAGATGAAGAACACGACTATTGCCGTAATTGGGGTGACAGAATTAATCGTGGACATACATGTCCATCGNTTTAGCAGCAATAACTTTTGTCTCACAAAGTGATAAACTCTTTGCAGTTAACTACAACGGTGCCTTTTTTGACTTGTTTCTACTGTTTGGTCTATTGAGCATCGGCTCTTTCTGCAGGTCGGATGAGCGCACATCGCTGTGTTTTGATAAACTAAAAATCCCTCTATAGACCCGTTCAGAGCTACGTCATTTTTTGGGGGCGGAGCCGCACGGGTGCCCTCCGCAGAGTTTCCCCATTAAGTTTCTATACAAAACGAGTAAGCTGTACTAACGATATTCAAACGGTTAAAAAACTTACAATGACTTCAAACGAAGCTCTGACCATTCTAATATGTTCCTTGGGTTTGGCACAGTTGACACATTTTATAACATCGTAATTTTTCAGGCTAACTAGCTTTGCTGCTAAAATCTATAGAAAAAATGAGGGATCACTATCAAAATAATACATCGCCTCAGAGTCATGTAAGTCTTGGAGTCTTTTATACAATAATCTTCTGTAGAAATCATCACAAAATAATGCCACACAGGTGCCGTTTACTGTGAGTCTAATTCTCCACTGATAATTGATACATAATTAACACAACTTGCCACAAAAATCTTAAGCAATGTCACGTTAACTCACCTCCTGTGCTTTTCTGCAAATTACGTCGTCAAACTCATCAAGGGATATGTATGATCAAAGCTTTTCTCTTCTGCACATGAGTTTTTCCCATCAAATAAAAGTAAATATCAGGTCGCTGAATGACGGTACACTAACTAACGTCACACTAGCATTCAGTAGCTAACTGTACATGGATCTGGAGTCGCTTGTCGTTCGTTAAATTGAGTTTTTAAAGAGAGTTTTGCGATTTTTTAATGAAATGCACCTGCGTAGCTTGAAAAGCCTGAGACTGGGCACCACTCAGGGCTCCAGTTAGCGCGCAGCCATCTTTGTTTACTAACAGTAAATGGGTCTATAGGATAATAATATCCTAAAGGATAATTTTTGTTTGATTTTGAGCCAATCATATAGGATAAAATCTAATAGAAGTGATATCTTGTAGGATTCCATTAGGACACTTTATATTGGATTTTGGAACCAACCAACCATTAAACAAAAATCATATTTGGTCCAAAATTAAAAAGGAATTATCATAGGAATCCAAAAAAATCGTACAGGATAAGAAAAACCAAAAAAATAAAAACAGGTAAATGAGATTTTAAGTAAAAAAGGATAGGTTTGTAATGTACTTTCTACCTAATAAAAAATGTGATCAAGTAAAACACTGATGACTAAATATCACTGGGACTATATTTGACATTCACAATGTCATTTTCTTATTTTGTTGTTTTTTCACAGCCTTTTTTTTTTTGCTTTTTTATCTTCAAGACAACAAATCTCAATATTGCACACCTCGACAAGATATTCATTCATATTAGCCAATCTCACTGTCCTCTAGTTCAGATCTGATCAAACATGTCTTTATCACTAACCAGACACAACACAATAAGTCAGGATGTAGGCACTGATTTAACGTTGCAGATGAATCCCAGACACAGACGTGAACATGTGTGTGACTGAGGTAATGTGTGTGACTGAGGTAATGGGTCAAAGAGAAAACAGGTCCCGACACGACTCTGCTCCGTGAACGGGAGTGGCAGCTGAACTCGTAATCCTAAACACACAGAAACAGGCTCGTAATGTCATTTATCTCAAGAGCTCCTCAACTTTTACTTTCCACCACAGACTCAGTCGTATCTGCGCTTATCAGGACGCTGCAAACACTCACCAAGTTTACTCACACGGCTGATAAACTTTTAAAGTGCCTAGATGAGATTACAATGATTTTTCAAAAGCAGGAAGTACGAGTTGGCATGTTGTTAAAGTAGTATTTTTGTGACACCTATCCTTATGTCTGTATTTGTGATTACTTAAAACATTAAGTTCAAAATTGTTATGCATTTATGTCCGAATAAAAAATTATAATCCTGCAAAAGGCGAAGGACAAAACACGCACAGAGATATTAAAACACACATGCAATATCAGAATTTCGTAGCCTTTTTTGCTGAGTTTATTTTTGTATTTTTGATTTTGAGTGATTGAGTGAGTGATTGACTTTGAGTTCTAAAATTGAATTCCTTCCACAAAGAAGGAAATGCAAAGACAATTTACACAGTTTTTCTTGGCAGCGCACTTATTGTTTAGCTGTGTCAAGGTAGCTCACATGTTAGCTTGTCTGTTTTGCAGGGCATGTCATTTCCTAATTTGAGTCGGTGCCAAACTTGAGTCAAAAGTCAATGTGCGCAGGCTCAGAAGGCTTCTGCACAAGTACATAAACATTAGGCAACAACTATGAGGACAAGCAACACAGAACATGCTATAATTATCATTTACGTTTTAAATATAGAAGAATGAATAGTTTATGTATATAGCACATTTGCCTAAACACCTGTGTTACAGGAAAAGCCCTGCCTATTGTTTTAGCCTTGCCTCCTAACACCCAGATCACCCACCTCATCACCAGCACCTGCCCAGTAGTCGGCTGCGGCATAAAAGGCGTCTAGGGGTATGATTCTCCGCTTTGGATGCGAGAGGTCCAATCTGTTACGTGCCAAAAGTTGTCTAGGGTGGCACAGTAACCTTAGATGTTAAAAACCCGGATGAAACAAAACAGGAGCGTGGAGGAAGTTGAAAAAAGTATTAACAAAATGTATTAACAAAAAGATGTTAAAGTACAAAAAAAACAGATAAAAGGGAACTGAAAATGCTGCAGCGATGACCCACTCGTCGCCATCTGGGTGTAGACGCAGGCCTTTTATGCCGCAGCGACTACTGGCAGGTGCTGGTGAGGAGGTGGGTGAATCTGGGTGTAGGAGGCAAGGCTAAAACAATAGGCAGGGCTTTTCCCGTAACACCTGGCTCTTCAACCACTGACCAACACCAAGCGTTCCCTAACCTGCATGTTATCAGTTGGTGGCGCAGCAACCCAGAGAAAAAGAACATTGCAAACTCTACACAAAAAGGGCCCGGACCGTGCAGGAGAGTTGAACCTGCCAACCTTGCTTGCTGGTGAGGCCGAGAGCGCTAATCCAACATGTGTCCAACATGTGCCCATGTGTGTCTCAACAGAAATACTTAAGTCAGTCAAGTATGTTCTGCGAATGAGGCAGGTATGAAAAGCTACAACGGACAGAAAACATTTCTAGTCGTTTCTGGCAGTTTAAATAATGAAAATATAGTCAAGCTAACAACTCAAGCATGACTGACTCAATTTTGGCAATTGACTCCAATTTGAGAATGAAGGGGAAATATAAAACAGATGCTGCGATAGTTAAAATAAACCCAACTCTACAGCTAACCTCAGCTAAACCGAACACACAATGTGAAGAAAAAAGGATGAGGCAGAAATCAGAAGAATAAACAACAATTTAACAAAAAAAAGCGTTGCCAGGTTTGTTATTAGGGATGGAGCAAGACAGAATTTTCACGAGACTTTGATTTTGAAATAAGTTTTATTCTATGTTTCAATTCAGAATTTTCACAAAGCAAATTACAAAATTAGATTTTTATTGTTTATTATGTTAGTTTAAAATGTATTTATTTAGTTAGCTTTACCTTTCATTATGTCTATCACCATATATTATTTAAATTATATGAGTTAAATCATTTGACTGACATTGATCTGCTCCCTCATGTGTAGCTCAGGCTCCGCCCCCTTTCTCCTGCCTCTGCAGCTGCTGACAAGGACCAGACAGAGAAGGAGCCAGACTTTTGTACTTTTTAAAAAGTTGATGATGACATAGGCCAAAATATCTCTTTGTGGATCTATGTTAAACGATGTTTAAATGTAAAAAAACTCTGCGCTGTTACCGTGATCCGCGCGTATATTATATATTTTCACGTTAACCTTTGCAATGTTTAGGACTAATTATCTCTGTCAATATTGGTCCTATCTTTACGAAATAAAAACTGGGACAGAGTTTAGACTGTTTTCTGTCTTCAAGTCTGTGTGTGGAGGAGAATATTTACTACAGGTGCTCAAAGATACAAAACATTACCATTCATAATAGTCTTTGTATAAGGAAAAATCTCACGAGATCGCGTAACGGCCCTATTTGTTAACGTTTGTGCCCTTATTTCAATGTGTTTGCTTGGTAACAGTTGTTAATTTACCTCTACATATGTCATATTTGCATATAAACCACACCAAAGCAGCCAGATTGAATAAAAACAAGCAAAATGCTCAGTGAAATCTTATTTATAATCACATTCACTACGTTTTATTGAAAAATGCAGTTTAACCTGTCATAAACACAGTCAGATTTCCCTTCATGTAAACACTCTAAACATTTTCTCTCTCACTGATTCACGGCTCAGGTCCATTTACTCAATGAACCAAGCACGGACTCGCAATTGAGCTGTACAAATTTTCATTAACATCTGAAAAAAAAAAAAAAAAAATCATCGCTAATACCCGATGAAAGCGCGCAGGATTTGGCAGCAAAGGGAGAATCAATCGGCAAATACACAATCAGCACTTTCTGTTTGTTCTCATCAAGTACCCGTCTGATCCACCAGAGATAATCGCGCTGGAACATGATAATTAGACTGTAGCACATCACAGCAAACATTAATGCAGCCCGGCTTTCACACTCCCAAACACCTTTTAACCTAAGAGTGCCACAGAAACAATTGAATACCATCCAAGCATGATATTGGCAGAGCGGTGAGACAGACAGAAGATGTTTACCCGGTTACAAGTAGGGCGGTATGTGTGGCTTTAAAAATTCTCTTTGTGGAGGTGCCGGCAGTGGGGTGAAAAGCAGATAGAGGAGAGACAAAGCGCCCCATCACTCCCCCGGGATGCCACTGATACCTGCAGCATTACAATTTAATCTGCCCCAGGAATTTACTTGAGAAGAAAGAGACTGAGGAAAGAAATGGAATGTAAATCAACAAACAAAAACGGTTGAGAGAAGAAGAGCATCCAAGCGTCTGACCTCACGGATCACACTGACAAATAACAATCTGCCAAAAAGGCTGTATCAAGTTAAACTGGTTCACGTCAGATTGTGTTGAACTTTGAGTTTTTCCACATTATCCATCTGGAACTTCCCCCACTCAAAGAGAAAAGGTGGAACATTTTATGTAATACTTCAAGCTGATTGAGTGACTTGTCAACTAGTGCCCACCTAGGGCTGTACTTGATGTATTGATATCGGGATATCGTGATGAACTTGTTGGCAATACGCGTATCGATACAGGGAGGTGTATCAGGATACGTGTTGATATATACATAAACTCATAAAAATTTTACACTTCTGACCTTGGACGGCTGTTTTAAGGCTGAAACTGTTGATCAGAAAGTGACTTATCCATAAGACACATGTATCAAGCATAAAAACATAGTAAAAATAGATTTTTTCTGCATTTTGTCAATCTAAATTACATTCCCAACATTGATTTTAAGGAGTCTTGCACTCAAAAACATTTGTACAGGTAATATACAATACTGTTCTCTATTTTTTTTCTCTATTTTGTAATTTTGGTCCATAAAATATATCTTTATGTTTCGCATTGAGGGAATTGTATCGAGATAGGGCTGTAGTCCTTTAGTCGTTTAGTCGATTAATCGGTCGTTGGAATCTTGGTCGAACAACATTTTTATTCGTCGAGCAAGGATTTATTTTGATGATAAGAATTTGTATTGAACAGTAACAAAATTAAGTTCATTAGTTAAAGATTTGACCCAAATCTTTGCCCCATTCTGCCTATTTTTGAATAAATACACTTTTTCTATTCATTTCCTCCATAAATTGTTGTTTTTGCATGAACACTATTTTCAGTCAGCTAAATGGTCAGTTCAAAAACATACTTTTTAGTCGATTAATCGGTCGATGGGATACATTTTTAGTCGACCAAGAATTTCTTTAGTTAGGCAAGACGTCCGTAATATCAATTTAGATTTAATCCAAACAATCTCGTTCTGTTTTGTTGTTTTTATCAAAGAAGTTTCCCCAGCCAACTAGACGTCTCTTTCTGCAGGTGACATACGCGTGGCAGCAGAAACATGTACATTGCGTGATTCAGGCACAGAGCAACAATTGACCAAGGCGTAAAAACCAATCCAAAACAAGCGACGTCAACCCCTCAAAAAAAAGTGATTAATATGTTGACTGATACCAATGTACAGAGTGAAAATAGCTTTTTTTTATAACAAATAGGTCATGTTATCTAACTTTTTTAATGTGCAAAAAACAACCTAACAACTTGCATAATAATGAAATAAATATAACACATCATGGGATCCAGCAACATTTTATGGATCAGCATCGATATTTGATCCCAGTGTCCTGTCAGTGAATCAAATGGAAATTTACAAAAACATATCAAAGCAGCAGGATTGATTCAAAATGTCAAAAACTATTTTCGGCTTTTTCTTTGTTAGTAAATATTGTCTCTTTATCAGCCCTCAGACTCCACATTTCCATCTCTATATGGTTGATAAAGAATCCTCAAAGCCTTAATCTACAACAAAAACAACTGTTCAGTAATCACAAAATAGTCGCTACTGAAATAATCATTAGAATCATCCGTATTACACATAAATTAGATCATTAAGCCTGTTTATGGCATCATTTTCAAAATCAGTCAGAAAATCTTCTCAGTTAATTTGTTCCTAGTTTTAATACACTTGATTATGCTCATTGAGGTTTTTTGCGGTGTTAAAACTAATCCAAACAGATTGCCTAAAAAGGAGGAAATATCTCAAGTCGCTGCCAAACACAGATGACTAATTTCATTAAAAGCTGAAAATAATCTCTCCATCTCAGTCACTCTGGTTTATAGAGAAGGGACAATGTCGAAAACACTGCTGTTTCAATTCAATTCAAAACTCAAGCTTCAGTTTCCAAGCGTCCATCGTAACGGTTCATACTTTGTTTTTCTCAAAGCAGTTTTCTTTCTGCTGACGATAAAGCAGAAAGTGACGGAAAGTGAAGGAAAGTGACGAAAAGTGACGAAAAGTGACGAAAAGTGACGAAAAGTGACGAAAAGTTACGGAAAGTGACATCGACCGCTAATCCTTAACATTGTACATTACGTAGGAGTCACACCATTTTGTAGTGGTGTCCAAATGTCCATCGGGTCAAAAGGTAGTGCAGTGAAAACTTAACACAATATATCTGAAAGACTAGTGAGCATCGGTGATCACAAGACAGGAAACAAAGCAACTGAATAAAAGATAATAAAAGAGCCGCTTGAACGCACTGTTGAGCTGGGATAATAAACAAAACTCTAGTGACTAAAAGTCGTTAGCCTGAAGACGCAAACGTTAGCGGCTAAGATGCTAACAATAGCTGCTTATTCGTTTGAGTTGACTGTTTGATGCTTATAGTGAGATCCAAGTTAAAGTGCATTGCAAAAAATAGATTTCAGGACAAGCTAAAGTTGCTTGATTCTATGATTTGAATCTAATTTCAAGCATTTTGACAAATTCAACCTCGATTTATTGTAGACATAGATTATTTTCCTTGTTTCAAAGTGTTTTGAACTGATTTCAAGACATTGCTTCTTATTTCGAGCAAAATGATTTGCCAAAGGGTCAAGAAAATTGTTCTTACCCTCATTTTAACCAAGTCTAGATGTGTAGTTTTTTCCAGTGTGAAGCTCATCCCCAAACACATTTTAAATACAGCAAACTCACTGAAATTAAACCTCAGTTTTGAATGGGTAATACACACTGATGCCACATTGGATCTGTGACTATTTTGATCTGAAAACTTGCTAATTTGCTTAGTTTGCACTAAAATGCCAAAAACTGACTCAGAACAATAGATGATGCAACTTAGACACCATGCACACAGCTGTTTTGGGTTTAGATTCAATTTAAATAAAACCTGTGTGATGATTAGTAGTCCATAAACCTGTGCGTATGAGACAGACTTGACCAGGATTTATAACAAAAGTTAATTTTGACTGAGTTGTCAAGGAACGAATGTGGACGTCCGTACACAGCCATTATCTTAATAAACTCCTGACTTACTTCTGTTAAAAAGTACAATAAAGCAGTAACACTGTTATTTATTGAAACATGTACTTCACAGAAAAGCAGTTTGTTCTCTTGAGGCTTAACAAAAGAAAATCAGAATTGTGAATCAAGAAAGACAAGATTTGAATCGTGACAAAACAGAATCATCCCCTCCCTAAGAGAAGCTGAAAATAACCTGCACATCTCACTGACTGTAGTTTACTCACTGTTTTTCCGTCTCGACACAGAGCGCTCTCTTTTCCCTCAGCCCGGTGTGGCCATGAACACAGCAGCAGCAGCAGCTCTGGACTCTAAGAATAGCACACAGCTGGCACTGCAGGGCTCACATATTTCACACTCAGCCCTCACAGATCCCAAATTCTGCTCCGACTCCTCGTCCCGACCCACTTCCAGCCTGGGACCTCCCCTTCTCCTCCTCCACACCTCTGAACTGCCCCTCACCCCTGTGGCCTGAGCGGTCCAAGACTCCACTTTAGGAGGATTTAGCTTTGCACGTTCATGAGATATTCTTTATATTTATGGCTAAAACCTAATTAAAGCTAGTTAACTCTTTCCCTGCCAATGACGTCTATTTCTGTAATAGATCTTTTATTGTCAGGCTCTGTGATGCATGTGCTGATTTTGTCGACAGTCAAATACATGATGCAGTTTCACAGATTCACCAGCAGATGGTGCAACTGGGTGAGCACAAGGACCCAGAGAAGGTCACACAATGGGGAAATACATGTGCTCTTTGTTTACTTTTAGGCAGCGCAGTCGGCTCTGTTTGCGAGAATCAGCACGAGACAGGCTTTCTTTTCAAACAGATTACAGGCAAAACATCTTGGACTAAAAACATTGTTGAGTAAGTTTAGAGCAGATATTTGATCTTTAAAATTCTGAAAAGACGATCTTGCTGGACTAAGACTCTGAGGAGAACAGCACATACAGCTAGTCTCAAAGAGAAAATAGGAACCTTCTTCTTCTGTGAGCGATCTACAAGTGTCCAGAGTAAGTAAACATACTGTATTTCTTCACGTTTGGAGAGTTGAATATAATCTATGCCCCATGAAACAGGCTGAATCACTAGTTGAGTGACTGCGCATGGATGCGCAGTCACTATTTGCTCCAGTAAAAATTTATTATTATTACGGCACGTCCTTTTATTCCCGTTTTTGTGCACCTTTCAACTCATTAACCGTTTCACTAAGATCAACCGTTTTCACTTCTTCACGTACTCCCTGATAATATCTTTCCAGCTATTACTTTACACCTCTTTACCTCTTATAGTTTTTTCACTATTAACAAATTAAACTTAAAATGTCCCCATTAACCTCCATACTAAATAAATACCTGTCACACTTTTCACTTTTATCTGCCACCAGATGGAGCCAAACTTCCCATTTCACTGGGTTAGCCTTTTCCCTGTTCTTTGTCCCTCTCATACTCAGAGCTGTAAGTGGTCCAACGGATAAGGCTTTAGCCCTCGAATATCCTGATCCAGGTTCGATCCCCACCGCTTGCACTAAATGTGAACTTCATTGGGGGATTTCTGTTTTAAAACTTATAGTTAAAATCCAATAGTTTTTACTGATTTAACTGTGCCAAAGTTAACTGTTGATGTGGTTTCACTTATACTTGTTTTACCTGATTTAAATATGCCTAAGTTGACTTTGTTCTCTCCTTAAATATTTGTTCACTTCATAAGCTTGTCACTTTTGATGTTTAACCTTATCTGAATCTTCTCACTGTGTGCTATCACCTTTGACCCAATTCACACTGCACAGGTCTGCTCACAGGTGTTGTCCGTCATCCCTTGATTGGCACATGGCAGTTTTTTTCCTGTCTCTTGGACCACGAATTTTCCCAGAACATGTGGCTGAGTGGATAACTCACTGCACTGGAAACCAAAGGTTCTGAGATCAAGACACGCCACTGCCAAATGTTAAATTATGAAAAAATGTGAAATGAAGTGCCAACATGGTTAAATGTATTTATCACTAATAAGAGTAAGATTTAACAATTATTACTTTAGTACTTGAGATGACTGTAAATTATAAAATAACTGGTTGCATCAATTGGAGGCAAACAGATATAACTGTTTGACATAACTTTGCACTTGGTCTGCCTCACAGGTGTTGTGCATAATGACTTAATTGGCTGCTCAGTTTCTTTTTGTCTCTTAGACTAGTTTGTTTTACAGATCATATAGCCAAGTGGTAGGGCACTTGTCTCACAAACCAGAGATTGCCGGTTCGAATCCTGGAGTTGCCATCTTTTAAATGACAAGAAATGATGAAAACTATTTGTAAGAAAACACAATGCATTCCTCACTAAAAAAGAGTTTATTCAATTTGAAATGACAGAGATTCATGTCTTGCTATCTGAAGATCTTTAAGGTAATATTTCAAGCTTTTACTTTCCATCTCTTGGTTCTTAAGAGGATTATCCAACCAGAAAGCAGAATGAGCCTCATATGACTCCCTCATTTGCATTGCCAGTTTGATTTCTTCTTTGAGCTGGTGTTGCACCACGATACGGACACATGTGTCTGTGATATGGTCAGGTACTTGTTTCCACTCAAATTGGTAAAAATAAATTCTGCTTGCCTTGTGATGGAACATACATCTCTTGAGTAATCCATTATTAAGAATCTGATGTCTCATTAAGTGGTATGTAAGAGATGACATATGATCCATAGCTAACCTTGTTACTGCTATGTTAATAGCTTATAATCATCAAAACATGAGTAAGTTAATTTCACAAATTTGACAAGTTCATTTTGCTCTCTCCTCTAATGATATTTCACTTCAAAGGTTCAACATTTCTATTATGACTTGAATGGGTCTTCATTCTTGTCATCAATATCTGATTCTTGTTTTCACAAGTGAACTTGTGGTCCAGTGGGTAAAACATGTAGACTGGTATTCCACAGGTTGTAGGTTCGAATCCCAGGCCTGACAACTTGCTAACATTTTCACTGATAACACCAATCACATATTAACTTCTTCTCATATCTCTAATTGGATTACTGGATAAGGTAAATGACTGTGAATCCCAAGGTCTGATGAGTAAATTAAACCTTTTCACTTTAACATGAAAACTGGAAAACTTAACCTTATAATGTCGCTTCGCCGTTTTGGACGAGATAGCTGCTTTAAGCTTGGCCCCTCCCACATTTTCACGGCAAGCAGTCACTCCGCAATTGCTTCAGCAATTGCAGTATCTAGTTTTAATATATTGCAATAAATTAAGACTTTGGGAAGTGTTTTGTTGCTAAGATGTCAAGTTGAACAACCCTTATGTCCACTTTGCAACTCGCAGATGGAAACAATTAAGTTAAAGATTTCAAAATGGATTAATGCGATTAAAATTAAAACTCAATTAATATGTCTGTAATTAATTAATTGCAATTAATGCACTAATTTGACACCCCTAAAGGCAATATTTTATTGTAGTAGCTCATATTCTTCCACCAAACAGAGGAAAATACCGCTGACATGAAGTTTGTATTATAAAGGACGTCATCTCAAAAGTTTGCCGTCAAACGCTGTAAATAAAATGAAAACAACAAATTCAATGCCTATAAACACAGAAGGATTAATGTAGAATAACTATTCCTTTTATATTTGAAAGTAGACACACACAGGTCTCATTTGATGTACAACGTGTTATGATTCCAAATGCACAAAGTTTTTTGTGGAGCTGTGATTATTGCTTAAAATGAACAAAAAGGTCTGGCAGGGATGGAGTTAATATGAAAAACTGTGTTATTAATACAGAAATGACAGAATAAGAGAATTACACCAAGTGAAAGAAAAAGTTTCATGCGTTCTACTAACTATAATTACAAATATTTACTTTTTCAAAACTGATCTACAATGGTGAGGATAATGTCTGTTCATTATAAGGTTAACACATGAACATTCAATAAACAGAAAGAATAATGAGTGCTTCAGTGGGTCAAAAAAGTGTGCTCTACGAGGATAGGCCAAAACAATGAAAGACAAATGAAAGACTTGCTCACGTTACCAGCCAGTGTGTGAGAAGTCAAAAACAATCTGAGGCACTTTGTAGTACAGTATGTACAAAGTTAAAAATCCTTTATTATCCATGTTATAATAAAGGACTTTGAACATGAACATTCACTTTCCATTCATTCAGTAGAATTTTATAGTGCATGTTTTTGAATAAAGCCAGAGTACTTAGAGAGAAAGGAAGACAAATATAACAGCTTAAATGTTACAGAAGATGATTTGTATGACCTCTTTACTACCGGCTTGTGACATTTTTCGTTTGTTGTGCCCACACCATAAAAACTGTGTCAAAGTGAGTGAGAGACATCGAGGCAGAGTGTTGTCTGTGTCCACACTCAGCCGGAGCAGGTTGTGATGTGACAACACAGGATTCCCTCACAAAGGCAGGGGCAGATTACAGGGCTAAAGGGCTGTGCACACTCTCAAGGTGAAGGCAGTGTGAGCTGTCAAAGCCGACACACGAGCTGCAGCCAGAAGCAACGGTTTGGGCTGCAGCAGATGGAGAGGGTCCGGAGGGGACGGAGCAAAGACCAAATGTGGACACAATTTTTAGTCGCAATTAGTCGACCAAAACTGTAATTGTAGGGATCAAGCCACTAATAGAAATCACCAGATTGAAAATGTGTGAAATGACCTTAAAGATATTCATTCATGACAATGTTATTAAAAGAAAAACGACTCTTGTCCATCATCTGGACTTATGACGTGACATTATCATATTCTAGAACCACATGATAAAATACAAAGACTAGTTGTACTGTATTTATGAGTGATGTAAGTAGTGAGTTTCATGCCGGTCAGATCAATAGATAAAGTAAGCTACAGAGGGTTCAAGTGGTCCTCAGCTTATCTCTAATGCATTGTTTGACAGAATATGGCACAAAACATTTGGAGCCTTTTCATCTGAGTTCAACTGCGCAAAGGTAACAACACCATCTCTTGTAAGGGTCAGAAAAGAAAAAAGCTAAATACATAAAGAGCATAATGTTTAGTGCGTACGATGCGGCTGCGTTATTGCAAACTACAGCATTAAATACTTCCTAGCTGCACAAATGATGCTCCAGTGTGAGTGACTTTGTCAACCTCATGTAGGGCTGTGCGATATTGCCAAAAATAAATATCTCGATATTTTTAGGGCATTTCTCGATGGCGATATTTGGACGATATTTCCTCAGTTCAACAGAAATGTGTTAAAACGTATAGACAAACTTTTTAGTTGATGTAAATTGGCGCGTTCACTTTGTAGAATTTGATAACTCATTCACTTTTTGTATTACAACTAATTTAGCTTCTTGATCCTAATTTCTATTAAATATTATTGGCCTACAGCAGGCCTGTCCCAGCTGTGGCCCCTTCACAAATTTTTTTTGGCCTTCGGACTTCCTGCTAGATTGACCGAAATTTCAAAAAGTACAGCTTTTAATGTCAAATTGGAGCAACTCTTCTATAATGGTCAAAATAACAAAAATTTTGATGTTATACAAACTTAGAATGATTGTGTAATGCCTAAAAATATGTTGGTGGCATTAAATTTAGATCAAACACAAAATTTTGAATGATTCATTTCACAGTTGTGTATTATACGGCCCTTAAATGCCCTTAAATTCGGCCCACTGCGAAAAAAACTTTGACACCCTGGCCCACAGTGACTTTTTGTGCCCTTAATTAAAAGTTAAGGGCACAAAGTCACTGTGGGCCACAGTGACTTTTGTCAATGTGGCTTCTTCTGAAACGGTTTACAGCATCACTCATTCAAATTTGTATTTTTACTTCGCTTTTTTTGGTAACGTTTTTTTATCCGCGATAAACTCGATATTGAATTTTTTAATATCTTGAAAGCAACATTCACGATATTATCTAAATTCGATATATTGCACAGCTCTAACTCATGCACTGTGAGAACAAAGAGTTCCAATCCTCACCTGGCAGGACGTCCAGAGCAATGCTCCACGCTGCGTCAGGTCAGCTCCTGCATAATCCAGCCTGCTTTAGTCAGAACTTTTCTGTACTGCAGTTTTCTGTGAGTTTTGTAAAGTTCAAACAGGTCCTGAACAGTGAGGTGGGGTGCAAACAGAACTTTACATTATGCTACACACTGCAAAAAGTTAATTTGAAGATCAAAGTTGCTTGATTCTAGGATCTGAACCCTAATTTCAAGCATTTTGACTAATTTAACCTTGATTTTTTTTTTTTTGTAGAGACAGATTATTTATTTTTGTTTCATACTGATTCTTATTTTCAAGCCAATTATTTGCAATGGGTTAAGAAAACTCTTCTCACCTCATTGGCAATTTTTTTGTTCTTCTTTTCAGCCAAATTCTTTTATAACTACTATGGTAGTTAAACGTTTTCTTGAAACCAGTGAAATTTTTATATAAGCAATACATAAGCAATTTCATCTTATCCAGTTAAAACAGCTCAAATCTGGATTAAAATTTTGATCCAAGTCAATTTAAGCAAGTCTAGATTTATAGTTTTTGGAGTGGTAACAACTCCACGGAGGTCAGCTGCACCGTAGATAGCTGGGTCTTCACGAGGCACACCTTCACAGACACAACAACTGGAACAGCACATTTGTGACAATTTGATAAGGGTCACACATTTAAAAAGGTTACTGTACCACAGCTCAAGACTTTAAAAAAGCTACAAGACTAAAAGTTTAACAATGCACTAGTAAAATGTAGAGAAACAAAAAATCAAAAACCAAAGTATCTGGTACAGCGTAACCTTACGGGAGGTGAAAACACTCATCATAATTATTTAGAAAGTTAAAATACTTGTATAACTTAGCTTAGCACTTTCTACGAATAGAGATAATAACATTCTTTATTGCATATTTAATATGAAAAAAATCGCTATAAGGAACCGCTTTCTCGTGCTGAAAACTCCCTCCAAGCCACAATAATTAGACTATTTCTTGTCGGCCAGCAAGCCCAGCTCAAAGCACAAAGTATTTTTTAATTAATTGTTTAGTGTAACAACATGGCATATCTAAATGTTTTATTTTTGGGCCAAAAATGTTCGTGGCACAATGTTGAATGAGGGAGTGCATCTAATCCACTTTTTAAGTGTAACTACTGTAACAACTTTGTAAAAACACTTAAGATCACTGTTTACATGTACTGAATTACATAATACACCATGACTTTTAGATTCCAACTACAGGAGCCAAAATGCATACTACGCACGTCTGCTCCGTTAGTCCGCGCTGTCCTGATGGTGAGCTTTTGGGTGTGTCCTCTCCAGTTATCTCTAGGGATTTGTAAAAGAACTAACGCTTCTATAGAGCCATAATTCTGCAAACCATAAATAATATTACATGTCTAATATTAACCATGACAGTTCGATTAGGATTTTTGATAAGGAAAGTTTGTCAGATTTAAAACCATAATTGTGTTCGCTATATGAAAATCAGCTACTACACCTTTAAGCATAGTACTTCGTTACATTCCACTCTGTTAATCATGATAATTATATTCGTTCGCCACGGCGCCTAACCCTACATCCAGCCGCGTTACCGCACAACAAAAACGCACACAGAGTCTACGCATAAGAGTCTGCGTGCTCCTGATTACCTGCTGCTTCCTACAAGGCACAGCTCTCACCTGCCATAAATCAAGTGCTCTCCTGCCCGACTCTCCCCGCTGCATCGTCTCCTCGCACTTTACCTCCCTCCAGACACCGGAGTCATTATTATTATACATCCACAGATCTGGGCCGGAATAGAGATGGGCCTAATGAGGACCTCTTAGCTGATCACATTAGACCTGCACTTGAGGACACTTAATTACCACCGTTACACTCCATGTGCTTCTTCAAGAGCAGTCCTTTCATTAGGCCTGCAGCGGCCTACCTTGGTGTGTTGCGTGTCCTTGGCGAGTCGAGCGCGGAGGCCAGACGCGGCGGCAGATAAAAATGTGCGGGGAGGAAGATGCATGTATTTGTGATCCATATGTTTGAATAGAATGTGGTGGGTGTTTATTATTTGATTTATCTCGCCGTGCGCCTCTCGCTCTGTCCGCTCTTGTCTTGTTATGCACATATGAAGAACAGCGTGTATGCATATTGTATTATAGCAGTGTTATGTGAAATAGGAAGTGTTAACAGCTGTATAATGGACAGCAAAAGCACGTAAGAGGCATTCTGTGATGTGTGTTACTGAAAAAGAGCGTAACGTTAGCATCCCATGTCAACGTTCGTTCAAAGTGGAGGGAAGCGCGAGAGTAAAAATCTGGCTTCGCTTGCGAGAGATTCATACTTCAACACGGTACTTTGACGAAATTACTTGGATCTCCTCTCTCGACTCTTTGATCTCACTCTGAAAAAATGTATTTATCTGTAACTTGTAATTTATAATACTGACTAATTGCATTTGTTTGGTACTTTCTACCATGAAAGTAGATTTGTATGTTTGAATATAACCTGGTTCTGTGCATCAGTAGGCGTTCTTTGTTTCGCATATCTCTCATTAGAAAACTGGCATAAACACTATATTTGTCAAATTTACAGCTTCTTAACGAACAGTGAAAATCACTCGTACTCTATTCCACAGACACACAGACTTTATGAAAACCCTAACTTCTGCTCGTCAAAACTACATAAACAAAACAGCAGTTTAAACACTTTATACCAAAATAGCTAGAAGTAGCTGTAAAACACTCTCATATACAGAAGTAACATCATTACATTGTCTGCTCCACACCTAGAAATATAGTCCGTCAGCCTAACTTTTGGTTACAAAAAAATTGACTTACACGCCTAAGACACTGAATATTCCCATACCTATAGCAATAATGAAAGCTTGAGACAGTAGCTGATTTCACACCTGCAAACCTCAGCGATAGATTTAAAAATAGACACCTCTCCTCACTTACTAAATCACTTCGCCACAATGAGATGAATATTTGACACTATGTATTCATTTGGGTCCTGCACCTTTACGAGCTTACAAATACACTTTTATCATAATCTGAACAAAGCTAGAAAACTGAGCCAGTTGAGGACCTACCAGCTTCAGCCAAATCAGAGCGCTGCATATCCATAAGTTTTGTGCACGTCCGACCAATTCATCTTGATGCCAAATCGGCCTTGACTGTACAGAATAAATATGCATCTGTCATTATTCATATTTCCAACCGTTAAGATCCTCACTTTTTTTCCACAATCTATATGCTGCAATTTCACACTATATGACCTTTGTAGAGTAGAAACAGCTAACAGCTTACTAATTATTACTCAATGTCAAATAAAGTGACGCTACCCAACACTTTAAAGTCATTCCTGAGTACAAACCTGCAACAACATTAAAACTCAGAAAGAGTGCGATTTCTCTAACACCACTATCTGCCGTCAATGCTGTCGGTTACTAACCATTAGATCTTTTCTTAAATGTTGAAGTCAACTTTGCACATGCCTATGAGATACGGCACATACAGCCCGGCCCGTTTCTTACTTCTGTGTGACTGAACCCATTCCCACTATAGCACCAAGATGATCGTGTCCTATTTACGCAATCAACTGGTCTTCTTAACCTATCAGTCCTGTGAAGATGCAACTTATCCTCACTATCATTGTTATATGGTCGTTTGTCCGTCGCTTACGACGAAAGCATCACTGTGGCACTAGCCTCTTCACTTGTGTTTCTTCTCTCTCTCTCTCTCTCTTTCTCTTCTGATCTTGGTAGCTTCAAAGCTGGATTTAAAGTTTTTTTCTTGGCTCGTCTATCTCTAACTTCAGTTTGTCGACATGGGCTAGCGGCAGCAGTCAGAAGAACATACAACAACAGTCTATAATACTTTTCCTAAAAAATGAAATAACCAGACTCAGCTGCAGAGCTTCAGCGTTGACTACACTCTCAAAACTCATCATCTCCATCTTCTTCTCTTCTCACTTATTGTGTTTTTCTCATATCTCCTCTACTGCCTGTCTCCATCCGGTTTCTTTGCTCTCTGCCATTCTCATCTCTCTGCTGTGTCGCTCTGCTCCTATTCTTTGCTTCTATCTGGTCGTTTTTGTGCCTCCTTCTTTCTCTCTTCTCAGGTCACCTCGTCGGTTTTCATATTCTTATTCTGTGTCCATGCTGCTTGCGCCTTCACTTCGTCTCAATCTACTCACTCTCTGTGTTCTCCTGTTCTCTCTCTATATTCTCCTCTTCCGTCGTGTTCTTCGTCTCTCTTCTATGTTTTCATGTGCTCATCTTCCCTCCTCCCCTCTCCTCTCTTCTTCTGAAACACATATTCCTGTTATTTCTCTTCACTCTCCTCCACCCTTCCCCTCCTCTCTCATCCCTCTCCAGACTCAGCTCATAATGCAGCCGATGGTATTCTCTTTCTCTCCCTCGCGTGTCCTTCCTCTCCTACTTTCTCCCTTCAGTGGTCTTTTTAGAGATTAGGTGGTTCTCTCTTAGCTCTGTCCTTGTCGCCTCTCTTCCTCTCGTCCTATATTTTCCCTCTCTTTCTTTCTTCTGTCTTTCTAATTAGGATTTAGTCGTGCTCTCCCACTCTCGAGTCATATCTTCCTCACGGCTTAGAACAACATTTCCTTGATCCATTTCTCCTCACCATTCCTCCAACCTCGCCCTCGTCTCCTCCTCCCTCTCTGCGTATCTGACCTCCAGCTCTAGCAGCAGCACCATAATCCTTTCTTCTTTCCCTCTTCTCTTAGTCCACTCTTCACCCTCCTCTCTCTCTCTTTCTGCTCCCTCCCTCTAACCCACCCTCTCCTATATCTCTCTCCCTAGCGATCACAGCATTGCACGCTATGAGACTCTCTTCTGCTATCCCTACTCTCCCTTCCTCCCACCTCTCTCTCCCCCTCCTCCCTCCGTCTACCTCTCTTTCCTCCTTCTCTTCCCACTCACTCCCTCTATCTCTCTCAGATCTACAGGATTGTGCACACTTGAAATCTTTCTCTCTCTTCCCCCTCCCTCACCTCTCCTCCCTCTCTCCCTCCTCCTGCTTCCCTACCATCCCTCTCGCTTCTCCTGCCCTCTGCTCTCCCCTCTCCCTCGGCCCTAGGATAGCACGGCACACCATGAACCTCTGCCCATCGATCCCTCTCCTCTCCCCCCTCTTCCCTCATCTCCCTCGTCCTCTCTCATCTCCAGTCTCATGCATGCAGCCATTGGATCTTTCTCTCTCCCTCTCCCTCTCTCTTCCGGCTCACCTTGTCTCACTCCCTCTTCTACTCTCGCCAAGCTCAGCAGGCATGCATGGATTCTCATCTCTTCTCCCTCCTTCCATTCTCCTGCTACTCTTTTCCTCTCCCTCTCTCTCTTTCCCTCTCTCTTCCTCTCCACTCTTTCACCTCCTTCACATCTTCCCATCCCTCTCTCACCTAGGCCTCACAACATGCGAGGCAACAAGCTGCATTACTCCTCCCACTTATCAAGGTGCTCTCGTTTGCAGTGAGCCTGCCACAGAACCTGGAGCGTCTGGCGGCACACGAGATCAGTTGTTTTGTGGTTGCTGTGATCAGAGATCTCCAGTATTCATGGACACCGGTGGCTATATCGCGGTAGGGTGCAGTAATCCACGCCCCAAAAGTCACCACCACAGTATAAGGAATTCAACTTAGGCTTTTTACTAGTGGCCCGTTTATTGATGGCACGATATCGCAATCATAATTACAGCCAGTTTAAATCAAAGGCGGAAAGGGTAGTGCGAGCAAGAGCCGAGTACTGCTGTTTTAAAACAAGGTCTAACAGACCATTGCAGAGTCGTCCTGTAAGTCCATACAGCACCCTAAATGCAATCAACCGGCACTAAATGCAAGGGCAGACAATGACATAGAGAACGTAAATACTCGTATATAATAAACATGGCCTTTGCTTAGTTTTGATTTATCGAGTACTACAATTGCAACATAACGTTTACTGTATATCGTTACACATCCTCAATTTGAGACTTTTTAAAACACACACAGAAAAATTGTTTCTGCTTTTCTTTTGCACTTCTGTATTTATAACAAAAAACATGATCATCGGCTCCTTCCGAGGTTTACAAATCGTCCATCTCGATCAATCCAGATATCAAAGTGTTGCTCTATGACAATAAAGGCTATTATTTAGTGCACACATATAATAGGTAACTACATAGAATCGCTAGACTTCAAATCATAAATCAATTTATTTTCCTCGGTAAAGCACCCAAATCACAAACATAGTTAATACCTCATAACTGACTTGTCTGAGGATTTATTCCAAGACTTATTAACTGTAGCCAGGAGATAATGTAGTAGAAACCAAAATAGAAACGAAGACACCATTCATTTTATGAACACAACTAAATCATTCACGATAGTTAGTAACTCAAGCATCGGTCAAAGCCGATTCATGAATAGTATGACAAATGGAATAGATTGTATCCAGAGCATCCTCCGTCATGTCCTATAGGACACTTCCCTTCTCGGCAAGAAATACCACATAAATATAAAAATATCAAACAAAACTAAACTAAAAAAAACCTATAGGCAGAAAAAAAATAAAAAACTCCTGAAGTGGAAGAATCCAATCAGTAGAGCAAGAAGGGAAATCCACTCCAATGACGGCACAGCTGTCCAGATGTAACTACACGGCTTTAAACGATCGTAAGCAGTTTATGTTTGTGGACCACAGTCCATAAGCAGAGGGTAGCCTTGATACTAGCTTTAGTATTGATTAGTGTGACTTCTTTTTATATCTATAAAATACTACTTTAAATAGGTTTTAAACCAGTTGAGAAACTGCTTAGACTGAACAGCAATGATGATCACGAGCAATGAAAATTGTGTAATTTGAGAGTTTTTCGACGTAAACACTAATTTGTCTGTAAATCTACATCTGGAACTTTCTTAAGTGACGTTGTGTCATTTCAAAATTTGTAAAAATCTTGTTTCCAAAGGACTTTTGTATTCTAAACTACTAATCACATCACACTTGTTCATCACTCGTTATTTTGCGAAAACGGCCATACGCATAATCCATGGAGCAGGTTATAGGGAACACACAAATGTACTTTTTGCAAATTCCAAGTTACAAAAATGTCATGATATTGTGAACATTCTTACATTGCAAACTGTTTTCAAAACAAAAAATAATACCTGGAAATGTTCGAAAATTATGATCAAAAAGGGAAGAAGAACATAATTTAAGAGGAAGATTTAATTTTAAAGTAAGAAAGGTGACACGCAAAAATGTGTTTCTGTGCAATGAGTAAATTATGTAATATGTTATAGGAACAACTTAAAGAATGTCCTAATATTAAAGAAGGAATTAAAAAACACTTAGGGCCTGATGTATCAAGCCAGGTGCTAATTTGCGGGTGCAAAGTGAAAAAAATATTCATGTATTTGCGAGCAATTTATGCAAACTTTAATGTTGGAAGATGTTCATATATTACACAAAACAGATGCACCACCCTAAATTCTGTATCTTTAGTGTTTGTGTGAAAGAAAAATGTCAGCTATGCCAAGTTTTTGCTCCTCCTAACTTGTTTGCACATGAGCAAAGGCTTGATGAATCTGGCCCTTAGAGTGGGAGTACGACACTTTGAACAAATTATGAAATTAAAGATGAATATGAATGTTCAACTGAATTATGAAGCTAGTAAAGGAAGCAGTACATATCTTTTTTTATTCTAGAAAGTGATAAGAGTTGGGAAATAATAAGTTTTCCTTCAGCCCACTTCTTTTCGAGCTAAAGAAAATGTTGTTTGTTGACATTTGGGATATGTTTGCTCATTGTAAATGTATAATAATTAGTTCGAAAATAAACTAAACTAAAAAAATAAGATTAATTAAAATAATAATCAGCCAAGTAATTGATTACCAATAGTTTGTTCCCCAAATTACCCAGCCACAAAACAAATGCATCTTAATCATGAGAGTTACACCTTTTGTCTTTGAATGCCTCTAGAAATACTCGCGCTGTCCCTTCAAACGGGTCACTCCACAAGATGTTTTTTTTTTTTTTAGGTGAGCCAAGTGACTAACCTCTGTGGCACCAGCCGGTCATAAATATTCTCAACAAGCCAGCTGATGGATGGTCTTGTTCAGCCTGGCTTTGAAAGGGATGTTCACAGGGCCAATGCTCACACACACACACACACACACACTCACAGAGGAGCCAATTCTGCCAAGTGACTGAATGAAATAAGCTCCTCCACCAGGGATTGCCCCCAAACTGCAAGACTGACAACAGCATAATCACTGTTTTCAAATGTAACGTGTCAGGCTGAGATAATTTAAGGAGCGCCCACGTTCATGTACTGCCGGTGCACAGAAAGAAGGCATTATCCAGACAATTGCGGAAGGTGTTTGACATTAAGGAGCTGTTTCTCTCGCTATATCCGCCGTTACACTTTTGACATTTGTTTATTTAGCTGTTTGCGCGCCACAGCTGCCGGATCACCTCGAAAGACCTCAACAACAGCAGCAGCAAAAGCACCTCTGTGTATGTCCTGTAGGTGTTTGTGCGTGACTGTACACTCAGATGACTGCCTCACATTATTGATCCTGATATTATATTATACCTATAATTATAATGATCACAGATGAAAACTAGGAGAATGCATGTCTATATGCTTGGGCTGCATTATTTCGCACCACAGCATTCTTGATGTCAGCAGTGAGTGTAAAAAATCTGTAAGTAGGGATGTCAAGATTAACTGTTTTTTCAATAATCACGAATATTTTCCACCACTGTAGGTTATTTGTAGAAATTATGTTATATCGTAAACACGACTTGCGTCTTGGGTGACAAGATTGTCGTGCATAACACCGGTAAGTTGAAAAGCTGCTGAAGTTAATATAAGAAACGGCGCTCCAGGAGTTGCATCCATCCAAAGAATTAAGTTGAGGATGTTCTAAATAAGGCCAGGCCTTTGCACGAGCTGATGATATCCAATACGCAAAATGTGCTGTTGAAAAGTTGCAGCTAAAAGTGTTAATACATCCAACATGATCCAGCATTTTTGATACAATTATCCCCCGTCGTAAAATCCTTAAAACCTTAAAAAATCCAGAAAAACAAAACGTGTAAGTGACGTCTCCTCCGTGAATCAAGTGATAGATGTCACATACAGTAAACAGTATTATTAGTCAGTAGCCATAATCAAGTCCTCTTTGTAAGTGTACTGACTACATTAAAGCTATCATAAAGGTACAATAATTAGAAAAATGTTTAATTAATAATTTCTATTATTTAGAAATCAATTTATTTAAAACATGAAATAAATAATTTCTTTATCATTTATTTAAAAAAATATTGTACGCATTGTCACTGCCAGCTAATCAAATGTCCTTACTTTTGCTTTGAAAACATTTACGTATTGTTTACTTTATTAATGCTGATAATGGTGAATAATCACAAAATCATGATTTTTTTTTCTTTCACAATAATTGTGATTTTGTACTGAAAAGTAAATTTGTTTTGTAAATATTCAAATATTGGTATCAACAACCAGTAAAAGGTCAAATACAAATTTGCCAAAAAATAATAGCAATAAAAATTGTCATTACAATTTTGAAGCAAAATTATGTTTTTCAATCATACACATTTTAACATTTTAGAGACAGCCAATATTAAGTTTTTAAATTGAATCCAAATTAAAACAAAAGTTTTTGTCACATTATCATTTTAATTAGGAAAAGACCATTTCATAAAAATGGTCACAAACTTGAGAAAAAGTGACATGTTTGACAAAATGAATAAAAATGTAATTACAATCATAAATAATGCTAAATTGTGATATTTTGTCTCGCAATAATCGTAATACTAAAATTTGATATTGTGACATCCCTACTTGTCGTCCCACTGTGGCACTGGAGTTCCAGCGGTCTCCCATCCAAGTACTAACCAGGCCCTAACTTGTTTATCTACAGAGACAAGGCTTTGACAAGCAGGTGGAGACTGTTCTTCTGGACATTTTTCTCAAAGCTCATAATTGATTATGATTTATTATCAGCCATAATCACAGAAGATTTTGTTGTTTGTGTTGGATACTATCAGTCTTCACTAACTGCATCTACTGAAGTTGTCATTTCATATTTTAAACACCGTGAATCCTTCCCAAACAAGCCAAACCGTGACATCTTTTGTATAAGAACCGCCTCTGAACCTCAAAAATCAAAACAAGCCAGAGTACTAGTTACAATGAGAAAGTGCCATTTGCCGTGCGCACCTATTACACACATGTCCCAGAGCATCAAAAATGCATGAGGCTTCTTTTCTCCGTCAGACATTATAATTTCATCAGCTTTCATGCGAGCGAAACCGTGTGAACTGTGCCACTGTAACCAAGACTGCCATTTGTCAAGCAGCAAAGCACCGATGCCCCCAGATAAAGAAATCCTTTGTTGGGCATATTTCTAGGAGGCAGCTTCTTCTTTTCGACTCGGTTGCCTGGCAATGAGTCTGACTGTAGTTCTAGAGAAATATTTTTTTAAAAGAGGAAGTGTGGTCATGGGATGTTGTTGTAAAAAGAGGATCAATATGGTGAATAGTAAGATTGAAATCACATTGAAGAATCATTATTTCAGTGGATGTAATTAACAATGTTTGTGTGTTACGATCATTTACGTCACGAACAACAAAATATGTGATTGTCTGCTTAATTCTGTAGATTAGATCTGTACAAGAGTTTTAAACAGATTACATTATTGAAGATATTTTCTGGATTTCTGTAGGATTGAAAAGTCAAATTGAATTTTTTTTTTAACTCGTCACAGAGTATTTCACAATTCCTAAGATATAATTTTATATTTTGCAACAATTATGAAAAATCTCATGAATTTATTTATGCAGCAGCTGAGCCTTCTGTCTATTCCAACAACCAAATAACAGTGGAAGAAACACACCAGTTGTGTTACATTAATGAGAATATTATAAGGCCTGAGCAAACATTTTAAGACCTACAACAACAAAATCAAATCAGTTTATTTTTATACAGCCCAAAATCACAACAGTCGTCTCTGAGGATTTAAGACCCTGCAGAAACCTTTTGCCAATTCTTTATTTTGTCTATTTTGTTACCAATAAAATGTAAACAGAATTTTGATCACGACACTTGTCAGAAAAATTACAATTACCATAGATATTTTTCCAAATTGTGCAGCACAACAGAATACATTATTAGGGCGGCAACAACTTGATCAATTAATCAACTATTGTAATAATGTCACTTTAATAGTTTTCTTTATGCACAAACCTTAAAGTCTGCCAAGTGGTTCTCAAGCGGGCATCTCTTTAGCTTCACATTGGTCAAATTATGTTAAATTGTACTAGTTACAAACAGGCCCGTCAATAGAGTTTTGGATGCCTGGGGCAAAGGTACCTCAATTGGCCCCCCACAATATAAATTCAAATTTCATATAAAGATTTCTCCGACTTCCTGTTTACAAGGTCTTTCACATTTAAGAGTTTTTCAACCAGGGGTACGTGGACCTCTGGGAGGATACAAACACTGTCCAGGGTCTTTTTTGAATAATTTCAGACTTTAAAAGAAGAGAAATTTAATGTCATTTCGAATTAAAAATGTGGCAATTTTTGAATAATCTGGGACATACATCTCATTAAATTAAAGTCACACTGGAAAAACTAAAATTGCTAATACATTTTTTTTAATGTAATTAAGTCATATTTTAATTTGCCTTTCTTTAATAGTGATTTACCAATAGAAAAAGTATATTTATCTCTTTAATTAAAATCCATTAAAATACAGGCGCTTTTGTTGTTGTTATTGTTACTGTGTATTTTTCTTATTTTAAGTCAAATTCAATAGTTTATGCTTGTTCTATTGGCAAAGTTATTTTAAGTCAAAATAAATCAAAACATGTTTTTCAATCTTTTTATCAATTGTTAACTATTAAACATAGTCATGCCAACTGAAAATACTTAACTAATATTTATTCACTGGATGTTTTCATCTCAACCACAGGCTACATTTGTTCATATTAACCACATAATGTACACTATATTATATTATTTATTCTGTCATAATTCGGAATGTGCTCAGCCATAACACAGCTTATTGTACATAAGAGTTATAGTCTGTTATAACTTTATATTTCTGCAAATCGTTTTTATTGATCATCTTGTTTTACTGCATGTTGATGTTCTCTAGCTTTTCTTGAATGTTTATTGCAACAGAGAAATTTCTTATCTTATCTTCAGGTGGTATTATTTTCGCAGAGCATACAATAATTGACAAAACATTACTAGAAAACCTATTTATTTACAAAAAATGTTGAGTTAAAAGATAATCTGAAAGGATGATTAGGGAAAAAATTATTATATGAGTCATTCTTCAACAGATGGGAGCTACTGATCTAAACAATTATTCAAAGGAATAGTTTAGCTTAATTGATTACCAAAATATGATCTAGCTGCAGCCATGTACTGTATATATTGTGTTTAAGGAGCGTTCCCTAAGCCTGTGGATCGTGTGGAGGCTTAGTGGTGACTGCACAGCTTTCTCCCGGATCACTAAACCGTGTTAATGATTGCCTAATATCATCCTGGCCAATTGGTTCACCTTTGTACAGTCAGTGGGCAGTTTAAGCACCGTCCCGTGACCTGCTGGTGCAGCGGGTGATGTGCAGGGGCGTGACAAAGGGGAGGCAAACAGGGCAAATGTCAGGGGTCCAAGCTAAAGAGGGGACTAGGTAAGCATTACATTATCATTTTCTGCTATAAACAAATTACTCGATATTCCATTTTTCGATTTTATGTATTGCCTGCCTGTGTTGCTAATGTATCTGTTACAGGCAAAGTTGATAATCCAGGCATTCTATAGAATGCCTAGGCATTCTATAGAATGCCTGGTGTTTTCAGGCAAAGTAGGAAATAGATGTGTATTATCTACTTTGCCTAGGCATTCTATAGAATGCCTAGGCATTCTATAGAATGCCTGACAACTTTTAGGCAAAGTAGATAATCTCTGACAAAGCATCATTTATTGGAATACAAAACAAAAACCACATACAATTTTAATCAAATACCATCCAAAATAGGGCCCAAGGGCCAAACTTGGCCATCTAGTAGGACTAATTTTGCCTGCAAATGAGTGCTGATGTTTGAGTATCTATTTGATTACACATGTTTCTTACAAAGAAGGCCATATAAAGTCTATTTTCCTAAAAGACTAATAAAGATCATTTTATTATGAATGTTTTTTAATTGAGCCAAAAAAGCAGGTTTTGCTCTTATATAATAAGTTTGTTCATCTAAGGCTGGACACCTCTTCAAAGCCTTATTTTGTTGCTGCAGTGGTTGTTGTGTTTGTGGTTATGGTCAGTTGTAGACATGGTTTTGGTTCTCTTTTTTTTTTTTTTTCTTTTCTTTTCTTTAAAGGCTAATTGGCAAACCTTTATATGAATGCCATACCTGTTTGTTAAAGCCTGATCAGATCTCAAAGTCAGATCTCAGAACCTAAGCAAGTTAGGGCCTTGTTAGTACTTAGATGGGAGACTGCTGGAACATCACATCAGGTGCAACAGGGGGACGACAGAAGTGGATTGTCGTTGTGTTCTTGGGCAAGACAGTTAACTCACATTGCCTCAGTGTTGGTGTACACTTTGTTAATGAATACTCGATTGTAAAGCGCTTTGAGTGCCTGGTAAGGTAGAAAAGTGCTTTATAAATAGACCATTTACAATTTATATAAAGTTGCAAAACATTTAAACTTTGATAGAAAACAATTAATTATGGACATTAGCTACCACAACCAACACGACTACCAACCATAACCAGACCTTACAACCATCCCACAACCAACCCCAACCAAACCTTCCCACAACTACCCTCACCAGAACAACCAACCAACCACTCTCACTGCAACCAATTACAACACCAATCACAACCTTCAACCACAACCAATCACCAATTACAACCAAACACCAACCACAACCACCAACCACAAACACTAACCCCAACCACAACTACCAACCAACCACAACCACCAACCACAACCAACCAACCAAATCAACCACAACCAATCACCAATTACAACCAAGCACCAACCACAACCACCAACCACAAATAGCAACCAACCACAACCACCAACCACAATCAACCACCAACCACAATCAACCACCGACCACAACCAACCACCAACCACAATCAACCACCAACCACAATCAACCACCGACACAACCAACCACAATCACCACCAACCACAATCAACCAACAACCACAAACCCAACAACCACAACCACCACAACCAACCACAACCAACCACAACCAAGCACCAACCACAATCAACCAACAACCACAACCACCAACCAACCACAACCAAGCACCAACCACAATCAACCACAACACCAACACAGCCACCACAATCAACCACTAACTACAATCAATCACAACCACTCCCACAATTAGAGCTAGATAATATATCACTGTTGTTTTGAAGATATGCAAAAACTGGATATTGAGTATATCATCGTAAAAACTGCTTTGAAATAATTTGATTAAAATTACAAATGAAATAAATAAATAAATAAATAAAAAATCTCAATCCATTTTAAATCTTATACATTTTATTTTTTGCACTCACTCATTGGTGTCAAAATTTCTATTAGAAATTGAACTTTTTTTAACATATCAAAATCTTGTTTACTTGCATTTTTTTTTTTTTTTGCGCAACCAATCAATCACCCACAACAAGGCAAGACTTTACAGGTGCCAAAACATTTCCTCAGATGGACAAATAAATACATAGTAACATGTCAAGGGCGGAATACTCTTTTTTTTTTTTTTTACCTAAATAAATACATAGTTTGTTTGCACTGAGATTTATAATAAAATAATCTTTTAATGGGGTTTGGGGAAATAGACTTGATATTTGAAAAAATAAACCAAATTGTAAAATGTATCAAAATAAATACTCTAACATCAGCACGCCACTGGAGGGCCAAGTTTGGCCCTTGGGCCCTAGTTTGGATTGTATTTAATTAAAATTTTATGTGTTTTTGTTTTGTATTCCAGTAAATGATGCTTTGTCAGAGATTATCTACTTTGCCTAAAAGTTGTCAGGCATTCTATAGAATGCCTAGGCATTCTATAGAATGCCTAGGCAAAGTAGATAATAACACATCTATTTCCTACTTTGCCTGAAAACACCAGGCATTCTATAGAATGCCTAGGCATTCTATAGAATGCCTGGATTATCAACTTTGCCTGTAACATATCTATACTGAGGTGGAAAATTAATTTATTGTTAGTTCACTAAAATGGTTTTGTTGTTAGCACTGTGGCTATCTCTCAGTTACCTACAACTGGTGGATAGATGAGGCTCTACAAAGCTGGAGAAGAATAGTCACATGTTGGATAATGAAAACTTTATGAACTAAAGATTTTACTTAGGATAAGTTTCAGTAATTGCCATTATTGTATTTTTCTATTGTATTAACAACTGTAGTCATAAATGTAAATTGCCAAAGCACAAAAACTGGTTTAGAGATGCTGATGCTCCAGTGCTGAGAAAATTCCTGTTTTCACCTACCACCTACTTTTTGTAATTATTTATGTGTTTTATTTATTTATATCGCAATTTTTACAGTCCTGGGGCAGCTCAGCAGAAGCGAGTTGCCTAAAACCTGTGGATGTCGAACCTGCAACCTTCTTGCTGCGAGGTAAGAGTGCTATCCACCCTTGCTTCTGCTTCAAAATTGTCATGTAGCCACTTCCCAACCAAAAAAGTTGGAAAGTCATGTCTAATGTTTGCTAAATGTATATTTTGCCATTAAGAAGCAGGGATTATCAGTTTGCCCATTAGTCTGTATTTACTTATGACACTTCAGATTTCCAGTAAAGCATAAGTGGTTCAAAATTGTTATGAAGCCATTGCCCACCAGGGATGTATGATTTAGTAAAAATTACTGTTGCGATTTTTCTGACCAGTATTGCTACTGCATATTTTGTATTTTATTTTAGCAAAATATTTCTGTTTTGGTTCACATTTAAGCGTGACTGGGAAGTTTTCTCCAACCCAGTTATGCCATACATCATCACTTTGCATTGGTGGCTATGCTAGCAAAAGTTATATTTTGGAATGTATTTATATCAGGGATTTGAGCAAGATTAAGGTTAGGCTTAGGTTAAGTTAATTTGGTTGAGTTTAAAGACATGTCTGGGAAACAAAAAGTCAGTCAACAGGCAAGCTGATTTACAACATGTTTGTTGTAATTTACTCATTGCATCCATTGAAACTGTTAGTATGCAGCCCTACTGTCCACTAATGAAAACAAGCAAGTTAAAATTTACTGCTGTTACTACAAAATGCAACATAAAGTCCATAGTTTTGAACAGGAAGTCAATGGACCTGCTCATATTTCTACACCAGGTTAGATCAATTATGTCTTACATGAACCAAAATGCACATTGCTGACCTCATAATGTCATCATCTGTTCCTACACACAATACATCTCTTTTAAAATCTTTTTCTAGAAGGGGCCCCCTGATCTACTCTTGCCACGGCCCCCCTGTTGTTCGGACTCGGCCCTGGTGGTGTGTGTTTTACCAGTGTAGTATCGTACCAGAGAGAAGATGTTGGAGTGGCAGTCCTCAAGGCTTGCCCCGTTGGCCACCCAGTTCGCCGTCATAGTCATAATGCTCCAACCTTGGACTCGTCGGCGCTGGGCATGTCGGGATCCTACATCGGCGTTATTAACCACCAAAGACCAGGGCAGGCTGACAAATAGGTTCCACTTAAGCAGCAGCAGCAGAAACAGCAGCAGCAGCAGGCACGCTCTCTCTTGCTCGCTCTGGGATAACAACAACACACAGGACAGAGATGGGCGTTTTCAATAAGTATTTAATCATCCAGCGGGAGGAAACGTGTAGACAAATCTAATCCAGGTCAGGCGAATCCAAATGTGAGCATTGTCAAAGCGCAAATGTGTAAGGTGTATCCATTTCAATCCGTAACACGAGCCCGTACGCGTCCCTCCGGTGATAGTTTCATCATGTAATAATCCATAAGGCGAGCGGCAGTGCGTCTAATGAAGGGCATATGAATAAACTTCTACAGGCGTTAAATGTTACGCTCGTGTAAAAGATCGCAATCCCTCCCCGCCACGAGCTGATGCACCACTTGTGATAGTTTTCGAGAATTGCACGGGCTATTTATAGCTTTTCCGTCTTACCACAGCCTCCTGCTCCTGTATGACAATGTCTGGCTGAACGCAACCAGGCACCGTGCGAGCAGCGAGGAATGTATAATCCGTGTGTTGCTCTTCAATCAAAAAAAGAGACGCAAAAGAGAGGGGCTCATCCAGTTTAAGTGCAACCAAGTATAGTCCCTTTTTTAGCGCTGACCAGGAGTCATGAGTCAAGCAGCCACGCACAAGACAAAACTATTCTGACTCGTCCAGCAGCTGCAGGAAAAAAAACACGAAGCTTGTTTTTGTAGAGACCGAGGTTTGTGGAGGAGGAGAAAAAAATCTTCCTTCCTTTCAGTTTGCGATTACGAAATGTCCCCTCACCACAGCAGCAGCGGCGCTCTCAGAGAAAAAAAACATCTGATGTGTTACTTTATAAAGCAAAAGTGACAGTCCTCGTCTGGCTCCGACATAAAGGTGGTTAAAAAGGCGAGCAAACCCGTCGTTACGCACGTGTCTCGGTGCGTTCGGGGATCGCGTGCTCCTTTTTTCGCGTGCTTTATCAGTCGCTGTTGTATTGTCAATAAGTGGGTAGAGAGAGAGAGGCTGAGTGTGGCACATTCTCACCCTCTTGTGTCTGTTGTAGGTTTCTCCTCCTCCTCCTCCTCCTCCTCCTCACCCTCCTCCCACTCGGCAGCGGCGCACACGCTCGTCCAACCCACCGCGCATTGTAATGGCGGTCGGAAGCGTAAAACAGACTCGCCTTCCCATTTGGCCAAGTTTGCGCTCACGTGATCAAAGTGTGAGATTACAGTAGTGTTGTAGAGAGAGAGAGAGAAGAGAGAGGAGAGTGGTTTGGTTTGGGTAAAGATGCGACACCTCTCTTTACGCACGCCGCTTACGTAGCCTTTTATTAGGTCCTGCGTAGAGAAAAAAACACACAATAAAAGCACAAATGTGAAAGAATTGGTTTGTGGGAGAGGTTACGTAACGGGCTACTGTTTCACTCAAAACAGAGGACGTGCTGGAATAGAGGTCAAACCGAGTGTTTCTGGCTCAGATTATACGTGTCAACTGATTTTATTATGACGTAATGCATTTTTCTCTCTCTCCAGATGACATATTATAGTTTTTTTTGTATGGCTAAAACTGTATCATGCACTTATTTGAATCTTTATGTATGTTTATGTTTCTATAGTATTTATTTAATTTGACATAGTTATATAAAATGAATCAATATATATATTCTAAGGTCTATGTTTATCAATTAAGTATGTTTGTTCACTAGCCTATAGAAAATGTAATGAGCATATTGTAAAAGTCTGTTCAGGGGATCTGTCATTTGAGCTCTTAAAAAGTCAATTTAACAGTAAGTGTGATTCACAAATATTGATTATTATGGAAGACTTATTTTTTTAATCAGATTTTAATTTTAAATATTGACTTTCTCTTTGTGAATTAGTTTTTGGGGGTTTATAGTGCTGCTTAATTATGATGATAATAATCACAATCATTTAAAGAATAATTTAAATCATGATTATTCAGTGATTGTTTGCTTAGAAAGAGTGCAGAGCATTAGTGTCCCTTAAATGCAGACAATGAAGTGATAAAATGAAATGGGTGAGATATTTGAATAAAACTACTGTAATTGTTGCAACCTACTTTTACGTCTCAAGGAAATATGTGAGTCCTTACAAACTCACGAGTCATGGTTAACTGTTTGTTTTCTTTTGTTTTAATAATCACAAATACACAATATTTGTAAACGATTACAGCAATAATCAAAATCTAAATCTGATTAATTGCCCAGCATTATTGTATAGTAGCAGAGTGGTTAGAGCTCTGGCTTCCCGATAAGGACACTGGTTTGACTCCTGGGTGGGGATGGGACGATATACGATATTATCTCTAATCGCGATAATTAAGGGCCGCAATTAAATAATCGTGGCTTTTTTTATAATGGTGATAATCGTACGTGACGGTAATCATAATTATAACAGCAGATGTGCGATGGTCGCTTCATAAGAGAATCTAAAATCTGACTGCTGTGAACCCAGTAAGAAGCTGTGTTATGATTAAACAAAGAAAAGATTCATGTGGGAAAGTTAATGACTCTGAGACAAAGTTAGTAGATTTTTGCACATCTGTTCACTTTGAATCATTATTGATTATATTTAGACCAAAATACAATAAATTGTTTTTCAAACACATATTGTGCGCTAATAAATATTTCAGTTTGAATCAGTGTATTTTTACGTTTCGTAAATTATCGTGATATCGTTAATTGTGATTATTTTGGTCACAATAATCGTGAGTGCAAATTTTAATATCGTCCATCCCTACTCCTGGGTTGAGCCAAGTCAACAACTCACGATCTCTCTGGTTTTGGAGTTTGCATGTTCTTCCTGTTTCCTCCCTCCTAAAAACAAATTCGACATCACTGTAAATTTCCCCAGGGAATGAATGAGAGAGTGAATGATTGTCTCTAACTCTGTGACAAGTTGGCAACGGTCCAGGGTGTTCTCCAATGATTTTTTTTTTTTTTTTTACCCTGAAACCCGCAGCTGGAGTTCTGTCTGTGAGGTAATATCATTTCTCGTCTGTCACCGTGGCCTCAGAAAACACTGATTTTGAATTTCCCAGTTTTGATGTTAAAGTTTAATTTCTGAGAAGGAGGGTCTAAGGACAGTGGATGCTCTGGGACAATTATTAATTTGCTTGTTTACTCATAATACTGTTTCTGAATATTTATTGTTTTATTGAATGTTTATTGCTTTATTTATACCATTGATTCTTGCTAAATTATCAATCTTGGCTACACAAAAATAAACTGATTTGAGTGATTTGGTAATCTGCAGTATTTTCATCCATTTGCAGAATGAAATTATGTTTGTTTTATTATCGTTTTGATTAAGTCCTACACGTAGTCAGTGGATGAAGCTCTGACTCAATTCCCTGTTTGGTAAAGATGAGACTGTTTAAGTTTTACTACATAAAGTTCTAAAACAAAAGTTCTCAAAAGCATGTTTTAAAGACCAGAGTAATGAAAATATTTTAGCTAAATCCTGCGTATTTACAGCTTCAATTGTTTCTGAATACATGCTGTAACATTCAAATAAATAAAACTATCAAATTCATTCATTCATTCATTCATTTTCTACTGTTTAATCCCGTTAGGGGTCGCGGGTGACTAGAGCCTATCCAGTGACTTTGGGCCTTAGGCGGGGGAACACCCTGGACAGTGGCCAACTGGTCGCAGAGTTAGACAGACAATCATTCACTCTCATTCATTCACTAAGGGACATTTAGAGTGATGCCAATTAACCTAAACATGCATGTTTTTGGAGGTGGGAGGAAACCGGAGTACCCAGAGAAAACCCACAGTGACACAGGAAGAACATACAAACTTCACCCAGAGAGATTGTGCACCCATAAAACTATTAAATGTGTAAATTAATGTAGGAATTCAATACTTTTCTGTCTAAAACTTTGAATGAAAATGAGTGTAGCATATCAAGAATTTAAACATCACTATAATGAAATATTTTTATCATTATGATTACTGCATTAACATTAAAGGTGGGGTGGCTAACTTTTTTAGTTGTAAATTAGTAAACTTGTGTTTTCCACAAAAACTATATAGTTAATACAGCACTTTGTGAGAAAATGAGACCTCTGAGTACAGTCTGAACTGAAAATAAAGAATTTGAGTTCTCATCAGAGGCTGAATGCTGCGCTCTGATTGGCTGAGCTTGGGGCGGTCACTACAGTTTCACTTTGTTGTTTGTAAAAAGACATTTATAAGCCATAAATGCAACAAAAATGAATTCATGTCAATATTAACCACGTGTTTGCTGTGAGAAAATCAGCTACTCCATCTTTCATTTTTGAAACATTCATTTTTCATTCATTTCTACCGCTTAATCCTGTTAGGGGTCGCGGGTGACTGGAGCCTATCCCAGTGACTTTGGGCCTTAGGCGGGGAAACACCCTGGACAGTGGCCAACTCGTCGCAGAGTTAGACAGACAAACATTCACTCTCTCATTCACTCACTCACAGTGAAATTTACAGTGATGCCCAATTAACCTAAACATACATGTTTTTGGAGGTGGGAGGAAACCGGAGTACCCGGAGAAAACCCACGGTGACACGGGGAGAACATGCAAACTCCACCCAAAGAGATCGTGAGATGTTGATATGGTCCGACCCGGGAGTCGAACCCACGACCTCCTTATTGGGAAGCCAAAGCTCTAACCACTTGGCTACGTGCACTTTTGAAACATTTTAGTCAAATTTATTTATGACTTGTTTTATCATTTGCTTTACTAGTGTTTTTAGTTTTCCCTTTTACACTGAGGCAACTTTCTATTTGTGAATTTTGTTCACTGACAATGACAAACAACCTTTTTCTAATTCAGACTCCACGACACTAATTGGTTCTATGTGTTCCGATTGTTATACATTCACGGCCTGTATTTAATAAAACAAATAAAACCTCCCATTCAATAATACAGCATAATCCCAATTACATCTTAGTTAATGCTCTCAAGTAATCAATAATTCATGGTTTGTTTACACATGATTTCACACAGCCCCAGCGAGAACAGCGTGAGACCTCCATCTCTCTTTTTATGCGAAAACGCTAAAACACCTCAATTAATATATCATTACATTATCTCATTATCGGATCACAGGAGACGTTTTCTGCTTCTGCGTGCATTATTAAAGCTGTTTTTGTCCCTCGTGTTTCCGTTTACATTGGCCTGTTCTGTAAAAGTGTAGCTCGGTGTTTCTTTGGAGAGTAAAGGCGATGAATATACAAGCGGGCTCCTAAAGAGGGTCACCACAGGGAGGACGTCCAAATCAAATATTACTGTGTTTATTAAATATTTAACGGGGCAGCTCATTAGTTTAAGTCTTCATAAGATAACGTTAATGCAGATTGTAGGAGCGCACAATAGAGCTGCAAGATTTGAAAACAACGTATGCCGGTAATTGTGATTTTTCTGACCAGAACTGTGATTAAATTTGCGATTTATGTTTTAATAACAGAACTATGTTTGTTTATTTTGTTTATTTTTTTTTTTTTTTTTTTTTTTTTTTTTTTTTATCGATCTGATATCGATACTTTTTCCTTTCTCTGGTGCCGATGCCGATACCTGTGCCGATACCAACAATTACATTATAAAGGCTAAAGAAGTCAATTATAGGTACAGCTTTTAATTCAAATTTAAATCAATAATCATTTTTAATAATGGCTTCAGCAAACTAGACTCATAAGTCTCAGATGCAAAATGAATAATTAATAAAAGCTACACATATAAAATAGGCTAATGTTACTTCAAGATTTATTGTATTTATTGTTTTGTTTTGTTTTTTTCTTGTAACTGTTATAAATTTGGATTTAAACCTATTTTACAGTCAAATTTTGTTGTTGTTGTTTTGAACCAGGACTGAACAGTCTGAACCATGTCAACCAGAATGAACCAGGTCTAACCAGGACTGAACCATCTGTTTCTGTGTTAAGTATATTCTTATTTAGTGCTTTTCCACCTCTGTGTGTCATAATAGATGTTCATCCCATCCTAATGATCCTAATGAAATGCAATGTAAACAAAAGTCTGAGTTTATTCATCTGTTTGTTACAATACAATTATTTCCAACCAACTTTTCTTAGCCTCAGAATTGCCAAGTTTGTTTTTTATAACAAATTTAGGCGTCTGTTTTTAATATTCTTATGAATTTTGAAGGTCATGTGTTGACTCTTCAAGTCATGTTCCAGGTGATTTTTAGCAAATTTTCAGTTTTGATTACAAAAATATATCCATCTATGAATGAAACATGGATTTTATCATATTTTCAAAATCTGTTTTATGTTAGAATGCAATATAATCACACAATGTTTAATGAATCAATTTTTTAAATAACTTTATTTATGGCTGTGGTAGCTTGTCTAGGGACAGCACCTTTTTTTCAAAGGCTTGGTTGCGTTTTTTTATGAAAATCTGGAAACACTGATTTGTCTTTGTTCTGCTCTGAGTGAGTGACAGCTGGCCACAGTAAAGTTGAACTTTCAGAAAAGGCAGATGATTGTATTTACCTCAAAGGCATAGGACATAGTCTACAAGAATTGTGATAAATTAAATCGGGATCTGTCTCCAGGAAAATTGTGATTATAATTTTTTGCCATATCGCTTAGCCTAATAAAGTATCAATTGAATTAAGAATGTATTGATTTGAACTAAAATTAACTGAACTAAATGTGGTGAAGAGTAAAATATCTTGAGTTAAATGCTTGGTGAAACTAAATGTAAGAAGAAAATTGTGTTACAAACTGTACTTCACATAGTCGCGTGTTGGTCCTAGTTACATCTACAGCCTGTCCGTTCATGTGAGCGGATCTCTCCTTTCTGTGGTTCTCCAGTTTCTCTTTTTTTTTTTTTTTTTTTTGAGCATTTCTTTGCAGAGAGGGAGGGTCTAAAGACAGGAGACACTTGGGGACGTCTGACTATTTGCTTGTTTGTTGTGAATGTTGGACAATCTGCTCCTGCATTATTGACCGATGACTGTATCACTGTTTGGTTTTCTAACATTGATGTTTGCTAAATCAACAATCTGTGAAGCCCTCAGAGGCGACTGCTGTTGTGATTTCAGGCTCGACAAATATGAACTGGTTTGATTTGATTTGATATGTTTTTCTGTATGAAGAAATGGGACATGATGTATTCAGTAAATCTATATAAAGACTTGAAAATAAGAACATCAGAGGATTTGGTCTCAACTTGAATTTGTGAGGAACTTAATTCGAACTTGACTTGGACTTATCTCTCTTTGACTTGGGACTTGACTCGGACTTGTCTCTCTTTGACTTGGGACTTGACTCGGACTTGTCTCTTTGACTTGGAACTTGACTGGACTTGTCTCTTTGACTTGGGACTTGACTTGGACTTGTCTCTCTTTGACTTGGATTGACTCGGATTTCTTTTGACTTGGACTGACTTGGACTTGTCTCTTTGACTTGGAATTGACTCGGACTTGTCTTTGACTTGGGACTTGACTTGGATTTATCTCTCTTTGACTTGGATTTGACTCGGACTTATCTCTTTGACTTGGGACTTGACTTGGACTTATCTCTTTGACTTGGGACTTGACTTGGACTTGACTCTTGACTTGGACTTACTGTCTTTCTGGACTTGACTTGACTTGTCTCTTGACTTGGGACTTGACTCGGAAATGTGTGTCTATGCACGCAAAATCAAACTATAACGCAATTTCTATATTGTCTCTTTATTATCTTTTTTAGGTGTTACCGGCCCAGTTCATTATTTATTTATTATTTTTAATCCTAATCTTAATCTTAACTAACACCAAGCCTCAGACTTACTAGACTTACCCATTTTAGTAACTTCAGACCTAAATTTAGTCGTTAAACCCGAATATAACCTCTTGTGTGGTCTGTGACACACTTTTTACACAGCGTTGTAAAACAAGCAGCTCATGAGAACATGTTGCTTCACATGTTGTTTCTCAAAATGGACTTAACTTAAAGTTTTGAACTGGTGTTTACCAAGAGATTTGTCAATACCTAAATCTAAACCAGACATAATATACATTAATATTCTAAACAAACATATAATTAAATGTCTCTGCTATTTTTCAGGCGGATCTGTTTTAATAAACAACTAAATATTTTCCGTAGTGTTGCAAGAATGTTTTGAGGCCCCAAGCAAAACATCACTTCAACAAGGCAACTCCCAAAATGTTCAGCATTTTAATCCAGGACAGAACTTGTTCCAAAGCTCAAACTAAGACTGGACCAAGTCACTGGCTAAGTCTGTAGTAGATCCTCAAGACTTTTGCCTTAAGTCCAAGTCAAGTCCAAGTCAAGAGAGACAAGTCCAAGTCAACAGAGAGACAAGTCCAAGTCAAAAGAGAGACAAGTCCAAGTCAAGTCCCAAGTCAAAGAAGAGACAAGTCTAGTCAAGTCCAAGTCAAGAGAGACAAGTCCAGTCAAGTCCAAGTCAACGAGAGACAAGTCAAGTCAAGTCCCAAGATCAACGAAGAGACAAGTCCAAGTCAAAGAGAGACAAGTCCAAGTCAAGTCAAGACAATCAAGCAAGTCCAAGTCAAAGAGACAAGTCCAAGTCAAGAGACAAGTCCAAGAAGTCCAAGTCAAAGAGCAAGCCAAGTCAAAGAGAGACAAGTCAAGTCAAGTCCCAAGTCAACAGAGAGACAAGTCCAAGTCAAAGCCAAGAGACAAGTCCAAGTCAAGAAGAGACAAGTCCCAAGTCAAGTCCAAGTCAAAGAGAGACAAGTCCAAGTCAAAGAGAGACAAGTCCAAGTCAAGTCCAAGAGAGCAAGTCAAGTCAGTCAAGTCCAAGTCAAGTCAAAGACAAGTCCAAGTCAAGTCCCAAGTCCAACCAGAAGTAAAAGGAAGTCAAGTCCCAAGTCAAAAGAAAGTCCAAAGTCCAAAAGAGACAAGTCCAAGTCAAAGAGAGACAAAGAGAACAAGTCCAAGTCAAGTCCAAGTCAAGAGAGACAAGTCCAAGTCAAAGGACAGTCCAAGTCAGTCCAAGTCAAGAGAGACAAGTCCAAGTCAGGTCCCAAGTCAAAGAGAGCAGTAGTCAAGTCAAAGAACAAGTCCATCAAGTCACAAGAGACACCAGTCAAGTCCCAGTCAAGAGAGAAAGTCAAGTCAGTCCAAGTCTTAGTCCATTTTTCAAGTCACACGTCATCAAAATAGTGACTCAAGTTTGACTCAAGTCCAAGTCATGACCTGCAAGTCCAAGCCATGTTATTATCCTGTGAATTATCCTGGTGAAATATATGTTGAATATTGAATAAATCAGTTGGAAATTACTAGATCAAAACAAGAAATATGCAAATGTCTGAGCTTGTTACATGTAAATGTTTAGACCTTGTATCAGAGCATCTTGTTTTAACACTCTACGACAAACGCACTGCCCCTGTATATTCATCCTTGCTATTTAGACATAACCTTCACAGATAACTTGAGTAAATCACTGAGCCTTTCCTAGTCATTCATATATTTGTTTTACCACTATAAATTCTCACAAAATATGATCTTCCGCCGACACATCCAATCCATTCTGACATTACGGGCTGCCTCACAGTTTTTCTATCAATCACACGGCGCTTTCACAGCAGTTGGTGCAGTTACATATTGCCACATGAAGCCCGCCTTTAGTCCGGCGATTCCTCTTCAATCCGAGGACTGTGAGATAGGAATCAGATGGATGTAGCGGGGCTTAGCTTGCTGCCGATCGATCCCACTGCTCCTGGAATGATCCTCAACTCATTTGGAGACTTTTTGTTAAGATACATCCTTTAAAGGCTTTGAAAAGACTCGCACAAAAAACACACGGTTTGGCACAGTCGGCGTGGAGCTGATAGGATGAGATGCTATCAGTTTGAATAAATCTATTTCAATATGCCAGGCATTTCCCTTGATCAGGCCCCCACTGACTTGATCTGTGTGCGCAGAGAAAAGATGCATTACAGCGCTGATTAAAGATAATGTGTTTGTCTAGACAATCTGTTTAGACATTGCTTTAGATGGAGGAGATGGGGGACGTGTGCCAGTGTGCATTAGCCTGCTCTGTAAGCGCTCTGCAGGGCTGGACCGGCCCTTTTGTTGGGCTGGACTGTGTGATAAAATGAGCGGAGCAAATTTTGTTAGTGAAGGCTGGGCGATACTGAAAAAAATAATATTTCAACAATTTTTTGGCGTATTTCAGTAACAATATTTAGATAATATTCTATCAGTACTTGAGCTTACTAATCAAACTAATGTTAAATATATAGTGAAGCGATCTCCCATTAATCTTTTGTTTTCCAGTTTTATATAACACTTTGACAAAATAATAATTTGAATCGTATGAACTCTGTTGCCCAGTGTTTCCAAAGCTTTATACAAAGACTGGTGGTACAAGTGATCACAAAATAATAATTTTTTGGGTGTAAAAGTCACTTATAGCCTGTTGATCGAAACATTGATTACACATTAAATATCGGCTTCTATACTTCTATATCACAATGCTACAATTGTAAAATTGTTTCAGCAATAGTTTAGGTTATTATTTGGTTGGTTTTAGAAATTACACTAAAACCAACCAAATAGAAATTACACTAAACCGGAGATAAAAGCCGTGTTTACCTCCTGTAAACACTGCTTGTCTGTTTGAAAGTGTAGCTAGATCATTATTGTATATTTTTTGTAACTGCATAATGTACTCGATATTCAATTTTTGCATATCTTCAAAAACATTCACATATTATGTAAATTTTGTGAATCTCGATCTCTGGATTTTTCGATTGATTGCTCAGCCCTAATTTGACGACTTAAAACTTGGCAAAATGTCAAAAAAAAAATTGTATACATCTTTGGGTTGTTACTTTCTCATAAACTTATACAAATTCCAAAACAAATTTTTGTTTAATCAAAAATTACATGAATAGGGTTTAATGTTTTTATTAAGTACTCATTTTAAGTAGACTTGACTCAATCGTGTAGAGACAAGACCAGACCATGAAGATCAAGACTTTTAGGTCGAGACACTTTTATAGGTCATGATCGAGACGAGACTAAGATCACTGGAGAGTCAAGATTAAAGGGGACCTATTCTGTCAAATTCACTTTTCTAAGATTTTAACCTTGTTACATTGGCCTTCCTTCACCATTAGTTTACTCTAAGTTAATTTGAATTGATGCATACATGTTTGAGTAATCTTGTGTTGTTCTTCTGCTGGAGCTTAAGTGCACCAAAACCCCTGTTCTCACCTACCACCTAACCCTAAACTACTGATCTGCATATGTTTCTAGTTTGCTTTCACTAAATATTAAGACTTTCATAGAGATCCAATAACAGAAGAGTGATCTGAGACTTTTATAACAAGAAAACATTATTTTAGTTATAGTCAACACAAGGCACCGATGCCACACACCTCTAGAAAGAGCCACCGCATAGACACAAACAGCGGAAACAAGTAGAAAATGCTCCGTTGTCAGCTAACTACAAGAGTTTATCACTGTGCAAAAACAAAAGTTAAGTTGCTAAATTAACATTTGTGAATGAAATTCGATCTACGACCCTTAAAAGTTACATTCAGGTGAGAGAAAAAACGGCAAGTCTCAAGCTTTGTCTCAAGCTTCCACCCTACTGAAAGTGACGTCAACCGAAAATCCCTATAAAGGTTGAAATGAACAGGGCCAAGATCACTGAGAGTCAAGACTGAGACAAGACCAGATTTTTAACACCGAGACAAGAACAAGACCACAGCCCATCGAGACCAAATCAAGACAATTTTTCATTTTCTACTATTAACAGTGTCTACTCTAACTATACCAGATCTTATTGCAATCTGTGTCGGGGACAGTCACTGCCTGGGACTAGAACTTGTCATTTTACAACGTGCAACGATTATGCAATTGGTTCTGGACAGGTCAGGCAATGACTCGAGTCAAGAAGACTGGGTTCAAATGGCACCCTTGAAACGAGTCTGAGACGAGACCAAGACCTTAAAAAAGCTTTTCAAGAGACTTAACTAGACCGAGTTCTACTACACTATCAATCGTTTGACTAACTTGAATCTGTGTTTTGTGCTTCTTAATGATTCAACATTAGCATATTGTCGTGGATTTTGCTAGTGTGGACACTGAACCGTATTTATCATTCATAGCAGTGAACGCAGCGCTTAGAAAGACACCAAAAACCTGCAGTAGTATCTTCATTAGTGATTGATGGATCACCCGGTGCTAAGCTAACACACACCTAGCAGCAAATTCTCTCCATATAAAGCATCAGAGGACTTTCTCATCTCTTTGGCGGCTTCGATGGCTCCCTGGCATTTCCTGGAGCGCACAGAGCCCGGCTGAGAAGAATAGATGGTGTGCATTATAATGAACATGGGCTGACACCACCTCATCCATCATTCCACCAGGAAAATTATAGCAGCAACAGAGCCAGAGACAGAGGGTTAGAAAGAGAGAGGGGGGAGAAGAGAGGGAGACAGAAAGAGGAGAGAGAGGGAGAGACAGAGAAAGAGAGACAGAAAGAGGGAGAGGGAGAAGGGAGAGAGACGGGGAGAGGAAGAGAAAAAGGAAGAGGACTTTAAATCACGACTCCAAAGCAACAGTGTTCACCAGGCTCCATTGTTGTGTTGTAACTGGTCGACACAGCGTCTTTTTCCTCTCCCACAAGGAAAGTGTGCCCTTGTTTGTCTGTCTGTGTGTGTGTGATCAGCGTGGCTCAATAATCATACTTCATCTGGCTTTAAAGGGTTTAAATGCACACATTTTGATGCTTAAAAAAACGTCTCTTATGCTGTTTAGCATTGAAAGAGACAAGCAAAGGTCTAGAGTGCAGAAGTGGTCCACCCAAGTTTTGGGGTTTTCACCTTTACGTTGTCACTCTAAGCAGTTTGTGGATGAGATTTAAAATTTTTTGACTGCAGATCTGAGCAGTTGATAGAACTTGCTAGTATTTACAATAGTGTTTTGGCTATGCAGAATTATTAGTTACTTATGACTGAACAGCAAAAGCTGGGCGTAAAAAAGACCTACAGTATATTTTGCTGAAAACTGCTGGTGAAAGAACTAAGTTTAAGAGAAAATAACATTTGAACTGAAACTAGAGGATCATAAAGCATTTTGTTTAGGTATGCACCGATCCAGCTTTCTCAGTTCAGATACTGATTTTGATACTTTGTCATTAACAACTTAATCTGAATAAAATGTCCAAAAATATGAGACATTCTGGATCAACGCCAGCCATATAAATAAGTCTCATTATGTCCAATTAAAGGCTGAACCGATATCATGAGCCGATACCCAATCCACCAAAATTTCCTGGATGGGCACCACTATCCGATCCCAGTATCGGATTGGTTTACCCCTAATTTTGTTAATAGTTAATAAAAGAGGTGAAAAAAAAACAAGTTGAGAAGAAAAGATGGAAGCTGAATAAAGATAACAAATAGACAGGAAAGGTGAGTGCATCAATGGGTCAAAAATGTAAAAAAGTCAGGTGCTCTGCCAGGATCCAGGCGGTAGAAATAACATAGAAACAGAAGGAAAGGTATCCGAGGCACACTGACTTACTGGCTTAAAAGTCCTTTATTCATCCCTGTTGGCTGAATAAAGATAAGTCAAGAGAAAGCCACATGTAACTCATAGTACTAGATACAATGTACTGTGTGAGGTTTCTACGGGGAAAAGAGCACAAACTTGTCCCCTTCTGGAAAAATAAAACAAAGAAAAAACATCTGAACTGGAATGGGTTTCTCAAACTGGTGACACTCAGTTTTGATTATTGGTTTGATTTTGAGCAGAGTTGCCCAAAGTTTCTCAGTTGGCCAGAAATAATAAAAAAATATCCCCAAAGGGTCAGTCAGTATGAATGATTTTGTAACGTGCTGTGCGTCAAACCTAATATTATGCTGCATCTAAAAAATGTGTTTGCAAATAGACAGTGAATAAATTGTACTTTATTAACATGTTTTAGCAGAACAGACAAATCTATTCATGTCTTGTCCTGCCTTATTTGTAGTTTACCATTGTTTTAGACCTGATTTAGCCTAAAGCTAAACTTTTTTTGTTGTTGTTTTTACTTTGATCTGATGGCACTGGAAGAGCAACATATTATATTGGGTACATTTATGTTATGGTGATGCCAGTTGACCTGTACATGCATGTTTTTGGAGGCAAGAGGAAACTAGAGTACCCAGAGAGAACCCGTGGTAACTGTTACGTCCCAGGGCGTACGCCTAAAACGTTTTCCTACTGATCGGCCACTCACTACACGCAAATCACACACTACAAAAACTATATATCTAGATGAGCTTAAAGTGACTTAGATTCAGAATTTTAATCTGGATTTGAGTCAATGCAGCTGGTTAAGATTTAATTGCTTATGTAATGTAGAATATTTCTCTTATTTCAGGGCGTTTCTAACTGGTTATAAGAGAATTTGGCTTAAAATAAGAACAACAATTTGCCAATGGGATAAGAACAATTTTCTGAACCCAGTGGGAATTTTTTTTGTCTCAAAAAAAGAAATAATGTCTTGAATTCATTTCAAAATCGTTTGAAACATGAAAAGTTATATTGGTCTCAACAATAAATACAGCCTAAGTTAGGTCTGGGTAATATCGTGATAAAAATCGAATCGTGAGCTCGCTGTTGTGACAATCTGCTTTTTTGGTGAAATCGTCAAATTGTGATTTTTCATTTCTCTGATTAATGTTCTGTTTGTTAAAATACAGACAATTGTTTTCAACCTACTGCCAAGTTTGTTTCTTTATAATGAATTTGGGCGTCTGTTTTTAATAGTTTTATGAGTTTTTAAGGTCACGTGTTGAGTCTTTTGTGCTGCAACTTCAAGTCAAGTTCCAGGTGAATTTTCAAGGTTGATTTACAAAAATATATCTATTTATGAATGAAACATGGATTTTAGCACATTTTCAAAAGTTGTTTTCAGTGTTAGAAAGCCAAAACTGTTCTAATTAATTGATTATTTTAATAACTTATTTATGGGTGAGGTCGCTCGTCTTTGGATTTTTTTCAAAAGCTTTGACAGTTTTTTCTTTGAAAACCTGGCAACACTGGTCAGTCTTTGTTCTGCTCTGAGTGAGTGACAGCTGGATTTAACCAATCACAGTAAAGTAGGAACTGTCAGAAAGGCAGATGATTGTATTTACCTCAAAGGTATTAAGACAATAGTCTACAAGAATTGTGATCAAATTGAAATCGTGATCTCTCTCCAGGAAAATCGTGATAATAATTTTTTGTCATATCGATCAGCCCTAGCCTAAGTTGGTCAAAATGCTTGAAATAAGATCTAATCAAGCAATTTTAACTTCAAATTGACTTTTTGCAGTGCAGTAACACTTGGAGATTATGCAAACTCCACCCAGAGAGATGCTGGTTTGGTCCGCCTGCAGAAACAAACCCACAGTCTCCTACTCTGCTACCGTGAGCTTTAGAATGTGATTTCTCTCTGTGCAGAGCTTGTTCTCAATTATAGATAGAGCAAACCAGACATCAGAAACCAAAACTTCAAAGCCTTGACTTAAGAGAAACTCCAGATATTAGTTTAATTCAGTTTAAGTATTGTCAGGCACACATGGTTAATGGGGTAAAATGTATTATTTAAAATGATCCGTGTCTGATTGTTAAGTTTGTTAAGACGTGTTTAAACTCACAGAGCAGACATGATTGTACCTTGGATCCGGCGCTCTGCTTTAATGAGTGGTCTGTCGTTCCGCTGCATCTGTCGTGATCCTGGTCCCCTGTGAGCCCACTACGTCCAGTATAATTCCTCCTCATTTCTTTGCTCTTCCTCAACACGTCTTTGCTGCAGTGTGTGTCACAAACAAAGCACCAACCTGTGATTAAATTACACACAACACTCTGGTTATATCGTACAAGTTAATGGAGATGACACACAGTTCTCAAAGCCTTGTGTCTGCGTGTTCTGCCTTGATCTGCGGTGATTCACTCCAGCGCGGAGAAGACGACTGTTTTAATGGTGTTTCCGCGGTATATTGATTTCACGATGAGCAGCCGATGTCTTTGTAAGATGACTCAAGAGATGGGGAAATTAGATGTTATCTCATAACAACAGAAGATTGAGGATTACACAGCGCGTTATCTGATTCTGAGAGGATGTCAAGCTGTCAAATTCACTGAGCCACTTCTGACGCCTGCTATGGTAAAAAAAAAACGTGTACATGCTCAAGCAATGAGTCATTAGCACATCATCCATAACATTAAAACTATACACATATACTGTTTTTTACTCTTGCTCATTGATGGTGGTGATTAGACATGTGAGTTAGGACTGCAATACTTTAGTTTAGTTGAATCAATTGAGAGAGTCTTAGCTGAACAGCACAATAATCCTGAGCTTTGTCAGAGCGACTCTAAAATCACAGGGTTTAATAAAGAATGAACAGTTACTTTGTGCTAAAAAGCAGTCAGTTTATTGTAGCTCTCCACCACTGTCTAAGTAGCTTCCTAAACGATTTTGGAATAATATAATTCTTCTTTATAGTTCAAATTGTATTAGTTACGTACATGTCTATAGCCATTGTAAGTGTAACAGTGGAAGCCGTTAACTTGTACATTAAGTCAAAGATACTGGTTACTGCTTAATATGGACACTCAGTAGTGTAGTTGCACTAGAGACTTTTTTAAGGCCTCAGACTCTAACTCAGACTTGGATTCGAGGTCTGACATCAAGACCAAGTCTCGGTCTTGTTACAGTTTTGACTTTCACTGCTCTCTGGAAAGGTCTTGGTCTCGATTAGTGAGGTCTTGACAACTACACTAGCACCTACTGTACCTCATTTTTCTTGGAACGAATAAAATAGCTTATTGTCATTTTTGTTTTGCAAAAGTTGTTCTTTGGATAAAAAGACTGGAGACGCCTGATCTAAAACTCTGCAGTATTTTGCAATGATCATAGTATGAAGAATAGAGCATATTCCTTACCCATCCATTCCATGCCTGTCCACTTTATCCAGAGTTGGGTCCATTCCACACACTTGTCCAGCTCTTTCGGGGGAATCTCGAAGTGTCCTTGGTGTCCTGGGTCTTCCTTCTGATGGGACATGCTCTGAACACCTCATCTGTGAGCCTTTGTCCAGGAGGCACTGGAAAAGACGCTGGAGTCACCTCAGTAGACTCTTCTCCATGTGGAGGAGCAGCGATTCTACTCAGAGTTCCTCATGTGTGAGCCTCAGCCACCCTGCGAAGGAAAGTCATTTTGCTGACATCTACAGACTTGTTCTTTCGATCATTATCCAAAGCTCAAGACCATAGATGAGGGCAGAGATGTTCACAAGTCTTAGCTGCAAATCCAAGTCAAGTCTCAAGTTCCCGTAACTGCATATAAATCTATTATACAAATTATTTGCTAATATATAAATATTTTTTATCTCTCTTTCTTTCGTTTATACACAGATAGGATTGTCAAAATATGTCTGTCTCAGCATATCCATCAGACAAATGTGACCAGACTCACCTCTCACAGGAGAAAATGCTCACTTTTTGTTTAACTATAACTCACTGTGATTGAAGCTCCATCTTCAGACTGAAGTCGGTCCACTGTACGTGTCACAGAGTTCAGTACATTTCACTGTTCATCATTAGTGACCACTGAAGTCTTCATAATGCAGGGAGTCCAGCTGTGTTTGCTGTTAGCAGCCTAGCCTAGCCTAGCTGGTCTGTCTTCTCTGTTAGCTCTTGTTGTAGCGCTAAAACTCACAGTTTTTAAGTAGAACAGTCCTTTCTGATAGTTATGCAAAAGGTTACATCTTTAGTGCAGGGAGACAAACTTTTCGCTCGGTGCTTTTGACACAGTCCGAAAAGTGCGCTCAGTTCGTAATCCCAATGACAGCAGCAAATGCGCAGCGCTGTGTACACAGAGGGACGGAGACAGCCAATCAGAGCGCTGAGGAGGCGGGACATGCGTCAAATAAACTAATGATGGAGCTAAGCATTGGCCAATCCCAGAGCTTCAGCTGATGTGCGGCGTCACTGCTGCTGAGTTGAGACAGTTAAGAACCAAAGTGTTGAAATATTGAAAGACTTGAGATTCACTAGTCTCAAACCATGAGTCTGAGTCAAGTCGAGTCTTTTAAAACAGGGACTTAGTCTTGATTACCCATCTCTGAGTGAGTTTCATATCAAAATCAAGATTTTAGAATCTTGCCAACATGACACACACACACGACTACTGTGTTGTAAACAGCTAATCAAGTAGTAATCAAAAGGATTAATTGCTAGACTAATCAATTAGCAAAATGATTGTTTTTTTCCAATTTTCAAGAACACATTGTTTCTAAGAACAAAAAGCAAAACTTTCTGCATGTCAGATGTATTCTTTAACCTCCAGGGATCTTAATTTATTTTATATTTTACTTGTAAACATATAGATTTATTTTACATTGCAAATGGTAGCTTAAAGGCAAAAGCCCTGAAGGTTAGAGAAAGGTCTTTTAATCCCTTCTCTCATTGTCAAAACCCACTGTGGAGCTGCATCACGTCCATTAAATACAGAAATACAGCACACAGAGTCGAGGCCGGTGCTCTCATGTAGAAATATTACCACAGATAGTGTGTGTGCTTTATAAGTGACCGGCCTGCATTTCCGCCTGACTGCACTCGCCGATGCCACCTGAACAGAATTCACTGGAAGCCTCATAAATAATGTATCGGTGAAGGTGTGCTCAGTTTTCATGTTCCTCCTAATTCATTTCACAAAGAGAGACGGAGCACACGGAGTACATTTACAGCCCCAAGTCCAAAGAGGAATCACCACTTCTTACAAAAGATGCTCCGACCAAAATCAAATCTGACAGGAGGAGATGTGAATGGAGAACATTTAAAGGAGACATTTTGTGGGTTTTGCATTTGGTAATAAACACACATCAATCTACCTTTTGTTCATTGTAAAGCACAGAGATGATTAGAGATAAACATTGTCTATTGACTTCTAGTAAGCCTCGCCTCTTTGTTGTAAAATGGTCAGATTTAAATTACTTGTTTATTGCAAAAAGGAAACATAATGTATTTGTGCCACACAATGACATAGTGTGTCCTGTGAACGCATTTTCTATTACTGTTGCTCCAGTTCATTTCGATGGTGGATGTAATGTTATTATTTATGAATATTAACAAAAGTCTAATCCTAAACCTGCAAATTTTGTAACTTCAGACCTGAACTTATTCGTTAACCTTAAATCTATCTCCATCTCCGCGATTAGCCTGTCCTCGTCCTGTTGGATGAGCCTATTTGATTTGGGCTCTATAAAATTAGTTGATTGTTGACTGGTTACGTGCTGGGTCATAGACAAACTGGAAAAGCAGTGTGTTGTCGTGGCACACTCTTTACTGTCTGTTCTCACGGATAAGTGTGTTGTACCACGCATTTGTAACAGCGTGTCACATTAACCCAAATGCTATTTTTTGCGTATTTATGTATGTGTATTTCATGTGTTCTGGTCCAATTCATTTCTATGGTGGAAGTAAAGACGCTTTATTAGTCATGAACAGTGTTGGGTAAAGTATTGAAAAAGTAACTAGTTACTCAATTACGCAATTAAGCAAAGGCAAACAACAATGAGTAAATAGGCTCAAATTCAGTAAAATCACCATTTAAAATGATTCTGTTTCAGCTGCTGATCTGTGTCTGTGTCTCTGAACCGTTTATTCCCACCAATGTCACTTTTGTAGATTCTTTTTAACTTAAAGTAACTAAAGTTTTTTGTTAGTAACTGCAATTCAATTACAAGTATTTTCACAGTCAATGTTTACAACAACAAGCTGTCCAAGTGCTTCACATGCACAATAAGTACATACAAATCAATACAATTCAAGTAACAAGAATTAAATGCCAGAGCAAAGAAACGTGACTAAGTTACATTACTAGTTATTCAAAATGTTATTTAATTACATTAACTAAGTTACAATAACTAATGAATACTCACACAGTCCTAACCCTAACCTAACAACTCCAAAACTCAGACTAAACTTAGCCATTTTTGTAACTTCAGACCTAAACTTAGCTTAACCCCCAAAAAACCTCCTGTTTGTCCTTAACCATTGTGTGTTTATACATGGCAGAAAACGGTGTGTATTGCCTGCAAAAAATAGGCAGAAGCTTCGTCATGGCGGTATAATCTCATCTTTGTCTCATAAGATGAAAAGAGATTACATTGAGCAACAAAATTTTCCTCTGATGATGAGAGAATTGACATGGTCAAAACTCAACAATTATTTAACAAAGTAAAATAAGTCTCCTTTAAGAAAATATTTGGACATACAATAATCAGACAGACACAGATACATTTGGATTGGATAATGGATTTTTATCAATCTTGTATAAACTACATGTATTAAATTGTCAAATCAGACTATGTTCTGCCATCCTGATTCGTCATGTATTAATACTTATAGTTTACATACAGTAGGGGTTAATCTTCAGGAGGAAATGCATCTTCCTCTGTGCTGAAACCAATGGGCTTAAGCCATTTTAAATAAACTGGAGAAAATAAAACTATTCACATTTAATGTAGTTAGCTCAGCTTTATTGCAAATATAAAATTACACCACTTTAACTTAGTGCAGCACTACACACTTTTATGGCCGTTTTTTATTTGAAAGTGTGTTTTACTGCAGCCCAGTAACCTGCTTTTCTTAAACCATAATGAACAAAACCTATATTATCCCTGGTTAGTGAACAGCAGGACACTCCATCATATAATCATAATTACAGTTCATATTACACTTGTGCTGCCTGTTGTCTTCACATTTCCCGGCGTGGCATTGATTCTCGTTGGTTTCCAGCCCTGCCCTGGCCCTCCGTCTTTACGCCGCTGTGACTGATGTCTTTCCTGGGCTAAATTGATGTTCCGTGATCGTCTTTTGTTTCTCTTTTGCTCAAAGCATAAAATCATTCATGAAAATCAATCCAAACATGGAGCTCTCCTCTGTTTGGCAACCGTAGCCTCGCGCTGACCTCAATAAATCGACCGGTGAACATTAAGCATTTCAGTTAGTGCCCTTAAAGTGGCCCTTTCTTCTAAAACAGTCTGTGAATGCAGCAGAGGAGCAGCTCGGCCGTGGGAGGGGCGCACAGTCCCTATTGTGCTCTAACTAAATTATTGTTCATTACACAACTAATATTCATGCTGATTACACTGTTGTGTCTGTGAGAAATAATAGTGAGCAGGTAAAAATATACATGTAATAGTGTGTATCGCTTCTAAAATATGATGCATTTTGTGTTGTTCTTCTTTTCAAACATGTTTCTGAGCAAACTCTCTTTGGAATTTCACATGACAGTGTTTCCCACATCAGGAACTGAGCTCTATCTACCGACCACAAACAAACTTAAACAGGAGACATAATCAAAGCGATCTTGCCTGATATGCTACTACAGAAAGGATCCTGGGTGATTTATTGGCTTAAACAGTGCAGAACATCTCAGAAATCACAGATCATGATGTTTTGGGGGGATAAAACCATCTCATGGACAAAACTTCATCTTTGTATTTAAGAATAGGAATAAAAAAAAAGTCTATTTTGCATAATATGTGCCCTTTACGAAAAAATATGTTACAGTTTTTTTTTTTATCATAATCAGTATTTAGATTGAAAAAAGCATTTAAAGTATAAACATCAAACAAACTGATACCAGAGCAAGTAAAATCTGAAGTCAAGTTGAAATTTGTGGATTAATGTATTGTATATAGAAACAAAGTCTTTTACAGGGGAGATTTGGAATATCTTGAGACTTGACTGAAAGTTACCAATATATTAAAATTTTGATAATTGTTTAGACCCACTTTAAGAATTAAAAGGCATAGAAGTAGAAAATACATTTTCAAAATCCGTGCTATTCTGTGTTAATGATTAAACAACTAACATTTCTTTTACACCAAACTCGAAATCAATCAATCAATCAATCAATCAATCAATCAATCATCATAATCAAACAGCATCCTGATTTAACATCTAAATGAAAATCCTGGGTTTGTCAGTGCAGAATGTTCACAATATGGAAAATGCCTGTTTAATGACACAAGATAAATTAAAGGCTTCAATAAACAAGATCACTGAGACTAAATTGTACTAAAACTGTTTCACACATATGTTCAGAATCGGTTAAACCTGTTTCTGTTCAGTCCATTTAATGTCCTTCTGAAAATCTCCTTTGGGAAAGTGTTGATCATGTGACTCAAGTATCGGCTCTAATGTTGCTCTCTTCTACGGATAATAAAGTCTCTTCTGATGAACAGAGGCGACACTTTCCTCTGGAGAGAAACTACATTAAGTTATAGTTACAGAGGAACCATGGAAACAGAGGAGTGAGGTTAATGTTTGTGCTGCAACAGGAGCCGGTTCCAGTCTTAACTGGATTATGAGAAATAAACAAACTGTACTATAATAGACTGACAAAGCAGCAATACAAATGTGACAGTAGGTCATGACAATATGACCTTAAGTTGGAGTAACTCCCTTTTTTAGCGAGTTAACCCTAACCCTAAAATTGTAACCCTCATGTTTTCCACTAAAAGGTAAATGATTTTTTTTTTTTTTTTACCACTGAGCACTTTTTTTTTTTTATTTATAAAGCACATTTACACAGACAGATGTCTTTCAAAGTGCTTCACAGTTACACCTCCAACTCACTCAGTGATAGTAAACTGCCCTGGGGCAGCTCACCAGAGGAGATTCGCCTAAACACCTGGCGCCTCAACCTCCAACTACCACCAAGTGTTCCCTAACCTACATGTTATTGGTTGGTGGGGAAACTGGAGTGCCCGGAGGAAACCAAAGACACGAGGAGAAACATGCAAACTAAACACAGAAAGGTCTGGGCTGTGCGGGAATTGAACTCGCAACCTTCTTGCTGTGAGGCCAGAGCGGTATCTGCTCTGCCGCCTTGCCATTGACCTTTATGTAACCAGAAAAAGTCCCACTGAGATTAAAATCTCTTTTGCAGGGGAGGCATGAGTACTGTCTGAATTGAATAATACAAAGTTTTAGTTCTAATGAGCTAATGCAGCTCTCTGATTGGCTGAGCTTGGGTGGTCCTCTCCAGTTTCACTTTGTTTTTACGAGTGTTTTTAAGCCATATTGCCAAAAATAAATGAATGTTGAAAACTGTTGAAGTTTTTAAAAAAGGAAATTGTCAGATTTAAAATCTAAATTGTGTTTGCACAGTGAATATCAGAAACCCCATCTTTAACTTTTTCTCACGGTACAAAAGAAACATAAAGGTGCGGTTTATAATATACAGTAATTTGCTTCAGGCTGTTTATTTAATAGCTGTAAGTTCTTCTTCCACTTTTGAAGTCTTACAATAGTGGTATTTATTAATTATTTCATGGCCATGAAGGATATGAACTGATTTTATATCCTGATTAGGACACAAGGACAATAGAAAGATTGAGTAGGCATTTAGGGCTGAGTATTGCCAAGAGATTTCCGATACAATACGCATCCCGATACAGGGGTGACGATACGATAGTATCCCAATTCATGAAATCCCAATATAATTTCCTCAAAACATCAAGATTTTTTTTTAATGATGAATTTTCCAAAGGACTTTTTTTATTTGTGCAGAAAAATACTATACATTGAATTTTATTTTTTATCTACAATAGAAAAAATTATGGAGAGTATATTACATGCAAAAATGTTTTCAACTTGTTTTTTAGTATAACCCTCTCTTAAATCAATGTTAAGAATGTAACTTTGGTATGAGAAAAACAAAATGCAAAAAAAAATATATAGATACAAGTGTCCTAAGTCATTTTTTAGCTCAACAGTGTTGCAATAAGTACTATCACGATGCGTTTCCTGATACGCCTTCCCTGTCTAGATGCGTATTGCCAATGGTTTGTCACGATGTATCTCCGATACATATACAATCCTAGCATTTAGCTTAAGAGAATTTGTCTGATTGTTCATGTATTCACATACTTTAAAGAAAACATACTGGCAAAATCTATGTTATACATGTTTCACATGTTAATATTCAGTTGTATTTTAATTATTCTGGATTTCCTGGTTTGACTAATCTTGTATTGTCCAGCAGCTGATGCTCGAATGCTAGAAAATCTCTGTTTTCACCCACCACCTATCCTTGTCCATTTGTATTCATTTAATATGTTAACATTCAGCCTGTGTAAACTGTTGGCTGAAACTGTCCTGAGCCACTTTCCAAAAACAAAAAAAGCAGTTTACAGTTGCTGCTTATAAAGTTAAATGTCACAATAAAAAGGCTTCTGCAGTTTTGAACAGGAAGTGAATAGACCTTACATGTCCATGTCATTTTCGTGTTTTGCTGCCTGTCGTAGTTGCTTCCATGTGAGAATATAAAAGTAGGGTTACTGGCGTCTGAATACTGGGAAACAGGCGGAGAAGGCGGAGGTCTGCCTTAGCCACTTGTGGCCTTCACAGCTCGGGCACAAATCATACCGGGACACGGCAATTGGAGTGACAGATGAACAATGCTTCCATTTTCCAACCCTCTGCGAACAGCCCCATCCATCACAGGAGGGGAGATTAATTCAATTCATCAGCTTTTTGTCTCCTTGGGCCCCCTAATGCCACCTGATATTGCTCAAGGGGGACTTATAAATGTTTGTGGATTTGATCTGAGCTCTCGCGCTTTGACATTGAATTAAAACATTACTCTAGCCACGGACTGTTCTTCTGCGCCATAATTCTGATCGAGATGGAGCCTTATGGGGGGAATAGTGTTTGCTGAAGGCCAGGGACAAGAAAAAAATAAAATAAAAAAAATCTCAACCACGTGTGAGGAGAAAAGAGAAGCTGAAGGAGGGATTAGTGAACGCAGGGGAACACATGTCAGGCAGCGTCACAACTGTGTTATGTGAAGGCCGAAGGGAGGATTCAGACTGGGGAAAGTGAGGCAAAACAGAACAGCAAATACAGGCACGGGAAGTGTGAGAAAACTATTGAAAAGTAAAGGAGAACGGGGTTGGTTGTCCACAAAATCAGATTAAAATGTTAATTAAATGAACCAAAAGTCACTCGCTAAAAGTGTAGTAAACATTTGGTCAAGATTGTGATAAGACGACTGTAACAACCACAAACGTAATAAACATAATACAAAACTTGCTATTTTAAATGTAATAAACCGCAATGTAATAACTTTTGCCTACCACAAACGTAATAACACAATTACACAACGTATGAAATGTAATACAAAATTTGCTCATTTTAAATGTAATGATTCTCCTGCAACGTAATAACTTCAAGCAAATGTCATAAGAATTACATTTGTGTGGATTTATTGCGTTTGTAGGAAAGTAAAAATCATAGCTGGCCACAAACGTAATAAATGCTTACAAATGTAATACTTATTGTGGTAATTGTGTTATTACGTTTGTGGTAGGCAAAAGTTATTACATTTGTAGGTTCATTCATTAATTTTCTACCGCTTAATCCCGTTAGGGTCGCGGGTGACTGGAGCCTATCCCAGTAACTTTGGCCTTAGGCGGGGGACACCCTGGACAGTGGCCAACTTGCCGCAGGTTAGACAGACAACCATTCACTCTCTCATTCATTCACTAAGGGAAAATTACAGTGATGCCCAATTAACCTAAACATGCATGTTAACTTGACAATGTGAGTCAAAGATTTTCAACTTAGACTTTTAAGTTATAAGAGAGAAGAGAGAGAGAAAAAAGAAAGAAAGCAACAGGAGAGAAAAAAGAGAGAGAGGAGAGAAAGAGAGAGAGAGACAGGAAAGAAAAGAGAGAGAAACAGAAGAGAAAAAGAGAGAACGATAGAAAGAGAGAGACATGAAGAAGAGAGAGAGAAAGAAAAAAAGGAGACACAAAATGGAGAGAGAGAGACAGAAAAAAAGAGAGAGACACATGAAAGAGAATAAAGAGAGAGAGAGAGAGAGACACGAAAAGAAGAGAGAAAAAAGAGAGACAGAATGAGAGACAGGAGAGAAAGAGAGAGAAACAGCAGGGAGAGAGGAGAACGAGGGAGGAAGAGAAAGAGAGAGAAAGTGGAGAGAAAAGAGAAGAAAAAGAGAGAGAAACAGGAGAGAAAAAGAAAGGGGGAGAAAAACTGAGAGAAGACAGAGAGAGAGAGAGGAGAAAGAAAGAAACAGACACATTGGAGAGGAGAGCCAATGAGGAGACAGAGAGAGGAGAGAGAGCGAAAGAAGAGCAAAAGGAGGGAGAGAGAGAGAAAAATTAAGAAAGAGGGAGAAAGAACTCACTAACATTAGTTTAATCAACATAAAACTTTAAGGCAGAAATTGAACTTACATTTTTAAGCTGAAGTGCATTTTATTTTTTACAGTGTGAAGAAGGGATCCACTCCCATGGACGGACAGGCTGTAGATGTAACATAAAAAAAAATCATAGCAAAAGGTATTCAGTTGTTTGTTTGTTTTTTTATGTGTTGAAAGCTTAAAACCATTGACATTACTAAGAAGGGACTCAACAATTATTACGACTTTGTTCTGAGCTGGGTTTAAAAAATGTAAAAGAAAGCTGAGGTGAGAGTAAAAAAGTCCAGTCGGGGTTTTGTGTCACATTTTTTTCGGGGTTGGTCGTTATATATCTGGACGGCATGCAGCCAGAGCAGGGTTGGTTGTCACACTTTTACATAAACCAGATTTTCTTTAATATTACAATTCAATGCAGGAAATAAGTTTAAAGTATCAACAACAAAAAAAACATTATTGTCATGTAGCTTATTCTGTTCAAAAGTTATTGTTCATGAATTAACATTAATAATTTATTTTGACATTATTAATAGAATATTGGCAAAAATGCATCTTTTCCATTTCTGCCTTTTTCTTGTAATTGAATGTGCCCTGATTCAGAAAATGTAAAACAGTCTTGAATCAAAATGAAATCAAACATCAAACATCAAAGCAAAGACAAGACACATTTGTCGTCGTTCTCCCATTGACACAACATTGTGACAACCAACCCAGACTTGGGGTTGGTTGTCACAGGTGAACAATTAACATTGAATGATCAATAACTTTTGATCAGAATAAGACAGAGAACAGCAGCTGGATTCATTAATTACACAAGACTTTGAGCTTTTCTCTGTTGTTAAAATGGTTCATGTGAGATTTGTTGTTTTTGAGAAATTCAAATCAAAGTAAATGTGACAACCTGACTTTATATTAAAGTACCTAAAACTAAATTTCTATTTTTAATCGAGTAATAACATCTTACCTTATCTTTCAGTCTAAACATGAGCACAAACAGAGCAAAGCCTGGAGCCCTCTTGTGGATGTTTGAGTCCTCAGGTATTATTTTGATAAGAATAAATGGTGTTAGCTCTCCCACAGCAAGAAGGTTCTGAGTTTGACCTGCGACCTTTCAATGTGGAGTTTGCATATTCTTCCTGTGTCTGCGTAGTTTTTTTCCAGTTTCCCTAAACCACCAAAATGAGACTGTTGCCCTACCAGAGATGGTAATTATTTTACTTAAGTACTGTATTTAAGTATTTTTGTGCATCTGTACGTTACTTGAGTGTAAAAAAAAATCTGGTGACTTTTTAACTTTTTACATTTTGTGCAAAATTTTACTCCCTGCATTTGCAAAACAGGTTTGTTACTTTATTAAGTCCAATTTTTTTTTCTTAAAGTGCACATAACATGTTAGACCATATTTTCAGTTTAAGATTTTACTAAACATTTAGCTTGATTTTTCACCCAGATTGACCATTTTATGAGGTTTGTAGCTCTATTTTGTCCAGCAAATATGACATGTAGAGGTGAACCCACAACTGTTACCTAGCAACCACATTGTAAATGTGGGTCAAACCAACATAAATTACACAAATGCTATAATTTGACAAATGATGTTGTGTTAAAGGATTGCTTAAACTCACCGGAAAGTTGTGTAAATTGTCTTTGCATTTTGGATTTTTTTTGATAACGCAGAGAATCTGTTTTAGAACTTTAAACTTTTGTTAGTTTCTTCATAATTTGCCTCTTAACCGCAGTAAAACATAAACTGTCACACCAACAAAGTCAAAATTAGAAACAGGTATAATCTGTCATATGGGCTTTAAAAGCTGTGCAGACCTGCTGTGATGCCTCCATTTAGACTATTTCCCCGGTATACAATTTACAAAATATTTTTCTTTCTAATTCCCCATTTGACACATTACAATGTGTGACTGTAAAATGTAACAAACACCGTCCTAATGAACCTTAAACCAATAGTACAATTGATTATCAAAACGCTGGCAAATTTGTTGGCCATTTATCATTTTGTTTGGTATTTGGGCAGATACAAATTATGAATTTACTTCAATAGTTAAATAAAACGCTCAATGCAGCATCTTTTTGCTTTTTATTAATTTACAAAAAATTTATATTTTATCTTTTTAAGCTTGTTTTAACTCCAATTTGCTTATAGTTTGAAAATGATGCGTTTATGATGTGTGAGCAGCTACAATAGATTTTTTATTGTAACCTTCTGGTACAAGAGCAAGATACTCAGTTTTCCATTATATAGTCAGTTTAGGCACACATTTTACACTTTGAGATTTTGGTCACATTATATTGTTCAGGGTTACCACTCATATCCCAAAACATTTTCCAGGACATTTGCAGCAAGGTTTTTATGTAATCACGACATCTATATTTAGCCTGTTTTGCCAACTTTGTGACAGCCCAATAGTCCACATTTATGACAAAGTATAACACAGTCATATGGCCAGTTCTCAATCAAAATGAGATTTAGTCAAACAGGAGCAATTCACAAAAGCTGCTATTCACGTTGATAGCCTCTTTTTAGTATTTCATGAGCATCACATTTCCAGTATTTTGGCAGTAGTGCAGGGAGAAAAACATGAGCGGGGGGTCTGGGGGTCCTACCCCTGATATTTAGTTTTTAATGTCAATTTTGGTGCATCCTGATGCATTTTAAGGGTTTCCAGTGAAAGAAAAACATGAAACTAAAATCATGTTTTTTGCCACTTTTTACCTCAAGACTGAATCAAACTACCGTTGATCCCATTTTGTAAAAATGTATGCTTCTAATTACAACAGCCAATTGAAAAAACGATAAATGAGATGTGAGGGGGGTCTGGAGGTCCTCCATTAGTTTTTGTGTGAGTTTTTGCAATCTGGGTTCACAGATCCTATGATTTTAGCAGTTTTTACACTAGTAAAAAGGTAGTTTTTTTGTTTGTTTATTTTTTTTAACTTACACATGAGGCCTTTTAGAGTCGGCTGTGCACATTGCAAAAATCTGGTTAATTTTTTTGCCTACAGTTATACATTTTATTATTGGGCTCGATAAATTTCAGGAAAATATTTTCTTTTCCATGAAAGTTTCCATCATTTCATTTCCATGTGTTTTCATGACTGGAAAATGGGCTAATCATTTTCCAGAATTTCCAGGTTTCCCACGATGCATGGGAACCCTGATTGTTACATCTCTAGTTGTGACTGAAGTAATGTGCAGGCACGTACATTCTGAGACTCAAAAGCAGAGTTGTAATTTGATTTTTACTGTAACAATTACATTTCAACGTCACAAGAACAGCAGATATACAGACGAGGTGAAAGTTCATGTGGAGACCTCCTTGTGCTGCTCGTAGTGCAGTCGGCCTCCTCTCCAAACACACAGATAATAAACTGTGCTCAGGACTCCCACCAGAGCCAGCAGCAGCACCGACACCACCAGGAACACCTTCCACACCGCAGAGTTACTCACTGAAACAAGAAAACACAGCAAAGTCAAGCAGAACTTATTGATACGTGATAGTAGCATTTAATAGAGTGCTGTTTAGTCAGTTTTAGCAACTTTAATGAAACTCAACGATAGGTCGATATTAACCATGTGTGGAAGGATTTATGAGAGGAAATAAATAAGATTTTAGGCAAGAAAAAAGGCCCATGAGGATAACCAACTGTACCTTCTTTTGTCACGTGAGGCTCTGGAGTAGTTTCTTCTTCTGGAAGTTCAAACAGTTCTGAGAAATCTCGCGGCCACACGGAGACTTCTTCTGAAACAACTGTTCTGAGGGATTTGAGGTCATTGAGAGACTCGTCCATCGCCCGATCAGCCTCGTCAAAACTCTCTGAAAACCAAAGGACTTTCAGTAAAACATAGAACAAATGTATGTAAGTTTGTACTAAACATTGTTTTGATGAGGTTTATAATGGTGGTTTGTTCATGGAATATGACATATGGAGGCATTTATACAACCGTTAGCAACCACATGGCAAATGTGGGTCAAACTTAAATTTCAATTTCACAAATGATGTCTTGTTAAATGATTGTTTAAAGTGCATATGACAGGTCAGATAAAAACAGACAAAAACACACACATTCAACTTCTAAAATGCGTGCAGGACACAGAGGGCAAACATGAGAGCGAGGTGGTGATCATCACGCCTGAAACATAACCAGGTAAAGCAAATGAATGACTTTGAGAGCTACATTTGCTGTGTGAGCCAGCTCTCCTTTTTCCTGTATGACAGGTTGGACCATTTTTTCCAGTAAAACACAGTGAACATTATTATACTTATGATTTCACCAAACAATTTGTTTTTCACCTAGACTGGCTATTTTATTAAGTTTGTAGTTGCATTTTGCCCACAGCAAATGAGGTGAACCCATAAACGTTAGCAACTAATTTAACCTAAATGTGGTCACACACACACAAATGACAGCAGTTGTGTCATTGTGTAAATTATCTTGGCATTTCAACACTTTTATGTGGATGGATTCTGTTTACTCAGATTACTTCCTGTAATTTACAACTTTTATTTGTCAATTTAACATATCTTGCAACTTAATTGCTATAAAACCATAATTGTGTAAATTATCTTTGCATTTTAACACTTTTTTAGTGACAAATGTGGAAGGATTCTTGAGATTTTAACATCCTAGTGTGCAGCAGGTTTAGCACTGTTTAAAGCGACTTTAAGATTAAATAAGATTGTGAAAAGACATTTAAAAAATAATACGATAGCAAACTTTCAGTCAAAATAAAAAAGACTTGCATAATTTTACACAACTTGATAGAACAACAGAAGAGTTTTTACTGACCTGAGTCTCCACACGACAAGGCCACAAGCACCAACAAGACAAAGCCGACACACATCCTGCCAGTGGGAACATGTCTGCACCTCTGCCTGTACCTCTGCTGTGTCTCCTGCTGTGTCTCTGTGTTTGTCTGTGTCTGAGCTTTTTGAGCCGCTTCGTTACTGAACCGGCCTCAGCTGTGCTCCTCAATCAGCCCAGACCAATCAGCTCTGCAGCTGTCAGTCAGTCTGGAAACACTCTGACTGACACAGAGCCGGAGAAAATGTGTTCAGACGTCATTTACAAACCCATAATGTAGATAGAAAAAAAAAAACTCATCAAATCAGAAACATTTTTGTTTCAATATTTATTTGGAGAAAAATAAAATTGCATTTATTTTATGACAAACTGTTCCCAGCATTCACAGGTTTATGTTTGTTCTCATGCAGCATAATTACATGGACCAGAAATACAGTATTTCACACAAAACAAACTCATATTTAATATTTAATATGGCTTTTTGTGTCTCAAAGAGACTCAGGCTCTTTAACTTTAAACATTTGTTGACTTGAAATGAAGCGTTTGTGCAAACAAGAGTCACATTATTTATAACAAACTCAGAGATTTTATTATTTAAAGTGAAGCTAAACTCTAAAACTACTTTATTTTGGGTGATACAACTTAGTTGTGTGTAACTGTTTTGTTAAACTGTGTTTGTAGTGTTTAAATAGCATTGCACTTATTCTAGTATTGTTTTGGTCATTTTAGAGCAAACTGACTGAAGTTTCAGGTCAAAATAGTCACAAACTCCTTTGTCTCATTTCTAGACTCTAAAGGCGTTTTCCCACATGAAAGCACCAAGAACTAAGTTCCTACATCCTTTAACCTCGTTCAGTCAGAGGAACTACCTGCCCCCATGTTTGTGTTCACACAGCTACAGTTTCTGAAAGTGGGCTAAAAAACTTTGACATTAGCACCTGTATAATCTGGAGCATTTAAATACATCTTAAGAAAACAAAAGTTGTTTTTTCCCTTCAAAATGATGTACCATGATGTACAAAAGCCAAAAACATCACTGAAATTTACTATAAAACACAATTATTCACTGTTATTCTTAAGTAATAGTTACTATTTACACATTTAAACATTTATTCTGGGAGTTACTGCTTTTAAGTATTTTTCTCAAGGAAAAGGGAAGTTTGTCTAAATTTGAGATAATAAGAGATTATAAGTCTTCAAACAAAGTTAATGTTGTAAAATGTGCTTAGTTACCAAAAGGTTCCTGGTCTGACTGAAAGTACCTGCCCCAGAGCAGGAGCTAAAAAAGCCCCAGTCCATAGTTCCTGCTCTGTGTGAACAGTCTTAAAATGGAGACTGGAACTAAAAAAAGTGCTAGGAACTGAAAAAAGTTCTTATAGTGGGAAAAGACCTTATAACAAGTAAGTAATTAGGCAATTTTTTTTTTTCCCGAGGGGGTATTCAAACCCGGACGAGTGATGGAGGTTCAGACTATGGTCATTGGTTAACAATTATTATTGCAAGCACATTTTTGTAAATCACAGGTTTTTATCTACTATTTTGACCATTTATTATGCTAATATTAAGACAACAAGCAATGACACAAGCCCCATAATCAAACAAAAGAAAATAAAGAGTAACACATATTCTCCCAGTCCCTATCTCTTTTAACCTTCCCACCCAGTGTTTTTCAACAGTTTGTTGTGTTTGAAATGTGTTTGTGCAAAGAGTTTAGCTTCACTTTAAAGCAAACATCAGTATCAAGATGTGTTCATTAATCAGCAGTAGACACAAAAAGATTGCCAAAACATAAGTACTGTACAAATAATCCCTTTTAGCTACAATATTCTTTTCTTTATACATTTCTAACATATCATATTTTCATGCTCCCTTTGCTTTTGTTTACTTACACTATCTAGTATACGTATTTATGCTTTTATAAAAAACTCATCTCTAGGACTGAAAAAAGGCTTCAATAAAGCTGAGTAATAATCTTAAAGACTGGCTTAACAAAGACAGAGACAGAAAAGAAAGAGGTATCAGTTGTAACTAATTCTAATAATAGGCCAAGTTTGTTAGAATATTGTAAACTTGTAGTAAATTGCAACAGAGAAGGGTCTCCAACCTTTTTTGCCAGTAGTGCTGCTTTTGTAAAACAAAACTAGCAGTGAGTTTGCAGTTAGATGCTTATTTGAAACTTTATCCATTTAAAATTGGACACACTGAGCATCTAAAGATACATTTACATTAGAAATAGGCCTGTAATAAATGAAATTAGAGTGATAAAGCATAACAAGTCTGATCCAAAGTTCTCTGGCAGGTTGGAGACCACTGCAATTAAGAAAAGTAGCTACAAACATGCCTCAAACTGTTAGTGAAGTAACAGATAATTTTCTCTTACAGTGACCATTTAAATCCTTACCCTTTTTCCTTATTTAAATCTAGAATCTATCTACATATTGAAAAGATGTAACAGAGTAATAACTATTGTCCCTCATTATTGTCCCTTTACGTTGCATGATTCGTTAAAAAGGCTTCGTGAACTCCAGGTAACAGACACTGAAATCAGAATACCGTAATTTTCACACTATTGAGCACACACTCTGATACAAGCTGCACAAACTATAGATTTAAACACAAAGGCTCTGGAACAACCTGAACCTGTGTCAGAGCTGCAGAAAAAACAAGATCTGCAACAAGTTAATGGATTCATCGCAACCAATCGATTATTGATGTATTCTCAGTGGTATATGTTGTACAAGTTCCTAGTTTGTGAATTTTGTTTTGCTCACTGACAAAGGCAATAAAGAATTTTCAGATTCTGATTCTAAAGAATAGACTTGAATCTTGATAGTAATATGATGATACCACAATGATATTTAAGAATGTTTTTTTTTTCCCGCCAAATTTCTCTGCAATAGACTGACACTTACAGCACAAAAAATAAATGGTTGTGGACTAGCTTTGATAAGGCTTAGCATTATTCTTTAATTCCAGAGAAAATAGCAAATTTTGTCCTGTTAACGTAATTTTTTTAGGTATTAATATTTGTTCAAGTTGTTTTAGTGTTTAGCATCTAATTTTTGATACTTTTGACAAACCTAAATCTGCATCTCCAGGACGTCCTCAAGTGAAATTTGGCATAAAATCTTCAAACAACTAATCGATTAATCGAAAAATAATAGTCCAACTAATTAATTTAAAAAAAAATTTTAGTTGCAGCTCTACTAAAAACGCAGCTTACTTTACTGCACTTTATGTTTATACTTTTATAGAGGGATTTTTTGTTTATCAACACGAACAATGCGCGTGCACCCGACCTGCAGAAAGAGCCGCCGCTCAGAGACACAAACAGTGAAAAGTCGAAAAAGCTCCGTTGTTAGATAACTACAAGAGTTTATCATTGTGAAAACAAAGTTATGATATAAATCACATTTATGGATGAATACGACCCTACGACCCTTAAAAGTCACATTCAGGTGAAAAAACTTTGAAAAAAAAGCTGCTCTCGTCCCGTTTCGTTGTTTTATTCAAAGAAGTTTCCCCAGCTAAGCAGATGGAGAGCGGCTCTTTCTACATACTAACCATGCGCTGAGGGCGGCGGATTTTTACCAGTGTATTAACTGTTTTATTGATTCTAAATTGATTAATTGCGTTTGTTTTGTGCGTGTCATTTTTGCTGTGCATGTGAAGAACTTTGGGCATCACTCTCTGTTGTAAATGTGCTACAAATAAAGTTGATCAATTGGCTTGTTTATAGTAAGTCTATTTGAATCTACCATTTAGCCACAGAGTTCAAAGTAGCTGCTCATAGTCTGAAAATTACGGTATTTAACATAACAGAAGTACTTTTGTTTCTACATTGATAAGTGTATTAAAAATATTTGAAAAGACAAGAAAAAAAACCCAAATACCCTGAGATCTGAAGCAGAATAAAAAGTCTAAATGCATAGTACAGTATCAGATGTTCAATAGCCCAGTGCAGAAATCCTACTCGTGCTTCTCCCCTTCACCATAAACTTTCCTAAGGCTGGAATCGAGCAGGAAATCCACTGATCTAAAGGCAACAAGGGACGTGTTAAAGTTTAATACTCCACAACATAAAAGCTGTTGGACAAAGGGAAATGGGCTCACCTGTCTATGGGCGTGATGATGAAGGGGATGGTGGACAGTCCTATGGCGGTCGTGGTCCATTTGCGCACAGGCAGGGGCAGTTTGGTGGTCTTTCCGAGTAAATACAGCGACGCAGCACAAACGCGGTTAATGGTGAAGCCGGGGATGATGACTGAAGCTAGAGCCTGCCACACGAACGTGTCAACAACAGCCACCGCTACACGTGTCGTCTTACCCGGTTTGTCTCCGTGGTCCTGCAGAGAAAACACACACAATATATGATTATTACATCACTTTAAGTACCAGCAATTCTCATTATAAAACATCATAAGTTTGAAAATGTTTCTTGGGGCTTAAGACATACAATTTTATTTAATATTTGTCTCTGAAACTTTATAAACGATTGGTTAAAATTTGTGTGTTTTTAGATTGAATTACACTGTGTTTATTAGTTAAGACAGTGTTTCCCAACCAGGGGTACGTGGACACCAAGGGCACACAGCCATTTGCCAGGGGGTACTTGGAATGATTTAGGGCTGTAGTCGACCAAGAAATTCTTGGTCGACTAAAAACAAGTCCCATCGACCCGATTAATCGACTAAAAACGGGGCGTGACAAAGGCTCTGAAGCTACAAGATATTTTTTTGTTATGACAATTTATCTGACCCAAACTGTGCCTTAAAAAGGATTAAAAGTTGCAATGCAGTTCATGCACAAACACAACATTAATATTTACATAAACAGATACACAGACTAAATAATCCCAGTTGTTTAATAAAAAAGGCAGATTAGACCAATGACTCGGGTCCAACTCTTCATTTATCGGTTGCTGTTCAAGATAACTTTCATAATCTAAATAAAATAATTAGTCGACTGATACTAAGAAAATATGGTCAACTAAAGCCCCATCGACCGATTAATCGACTAAACGACTAAAAGACTACAGCACAGAATGATTGCACATTTAAAAGAAAGGTAGAATTGCATGTATTGTAATGCAAAAAATGTTATGTTCAGCACACAAGTTAAGAGGCAATTTTTTTGACCTGGAATATATTTAAACAATTAAGTTTATAGATAAGAATATTTGAATAAAGATTAAAAAACACATGACAAAGGGAGTACACCATGTTTGAAATCATGATTAGGGGGTACTCTAGACGGAAAAGGTTAGGAACCACTGAGTTAAGACTGGTTAGCCTGCCACATTCTTTAAAGTGCATACGGCAGGTTAGACCACATTTTTTAGTTAAAAAATAGTGAACATCATTGTAAGATTTAAATATTTTGCTTGTTTTTACCCAGGTTGGCTCTCATAATGAGGTTTACAATGTCTCTTGTCCAGTAATTAACACTTATGTAGAGGTAAATCCACAACTGTTATTAGCAACTACATTATTAGCAATATAGACAAAAAAAATCCACACAGATAACACAGAAGTTATGATTTCACTAGAGCTGGGTATTGCCAAGAGCCTTCAAATATGATGTTTCTCGATATAAGTTTATCTCAATACATTTCCCTCAATACGATACATATCAAGATGACAAAATGAGAAAATGTAGAAAAAACTATAGAAAAGTACTCTATACTACATTGTTTTCAACATGTTTTTGATTACAGGACTTCTTAAATAAATGTTAAGAATGTAACTTTGATTAAGTAGAAAAACAAAATGCAGAAGCATCGTACGTTCACATTGCTCTTAAAGGAGACCTAATGTATAAAATCTATTTTTAAGTTTTTAACCTTGTATAACTGCCTTCTCTCATCATTAGTTTACTCAAAGTTTTATTCAGAATGATTGCTGCAGTTTGAGTAATCTGGTTTTGTCCTGCAGCTGATGATTAAGTGCTCAGAAAAGCCCTGTCCTCACTTACCACCTATCCCCGCCCACTTGTCTGTATTAATTCTTATTATTAAAAAAATAAATAAATCATGGTAAAGCATGTGTTGTTCAAAATAGTCACATAAACACTTTACAACAATAAAAATTACAAATTTAAAATCTGCTGCTTGTTACATTAAAATCTTTAAATCAATTGTGTTTGACATATATTATAGTTTTATTCCAAAATACATGGAAAAAAATGCAAATATCCTGATACACCTGTATAGATACGCTTATTGCCAACAAGTTTGTCCCGATATATCCCGATACCGATACATGGAGCACAGCCGTAGCTTCGACAAATATATCTTGTAACACTTTAATTTAGTTAAATGTTTAAACTCCAGTTCTCAGTTGTGAATACACATTGTCTTTGGGTCTTTTTGATGATGTGGAGGAACTCTGTTTTATTTGACAATTTCTTCATAAACAGAAACTTTGGTACTGAAAAACTATGATAAATATACACCACAATGACCACAACACCAAAATAAGCAAAAAAAATACCTGTCATAAGGGTTTTAAACGTATATAACACTGGAACTTTTTGAAATCTCTCTGGGAATTTATAATGAGACTCTGCACTTTAGAAACCAATGCGATCTCCATCTGTTGAGCATCATATCAAAGCTGTATAATGCTGAAAGAACTTGCCTTGGCTGCTTTCTTCCCCTTGTCCACAGCATCAGCAGTTACATACGTAGTAGCAACGACATAACTGCCCCAGACCAGGCTCACTGGGACCAGAGCACGGAACGCCTCTCCAACCTCATTGGCATAGCCTGAAAGGAAACACACTCATGTTTTTATGTATTTGATGTTTTCATTCATTTATGTTCTTCTACCGCTTGTTCCTGTTATGGATGGTTGGTGACTTGAGCTTATTCCAGTGACTTGGGCCTTAGGTGGGGAACATCCTGGACAGTGGCTCATCGCAGGGTTAATAGAGACGGACACTCATTCACTTTCTAATTCATTCATGAGAGGGATTTAACAGTGTAACCATCTGACATGTACATGATGTTTTTGAGCTGGAGGAAGCACATATTACCTGGAGAGAAACCACAGTGACACAGTAAGAACATGCAAACTCCAACCAGGTGCACTTGAGTCAGGACATTATTGTACATGTATATACAGACTTGTAAATGGATCTCTCTTAGAGTGTATAATGTTTAGCTCACTTATGTTGTGGTTGTGATGATGGAGCAACTATGGCATGAGTAGACTGTCTTGTGGATGTGTGCGAGCGAGATTGTTAGATATCCTGTGAGAGTAGTGGTTTACATATGTGGTTTGTGATACATGGGTATTTTCTATATTTTGGTACTTAAGTGTTTTACCAATTGTGTGTGGTAGGACAAAAAAAAGATTAGCACTGGCTATATATAATCATCTTACCAATGTGCACCAATAAACAACAAACAAACAAACAACAAATGTATGCTCAGAAAGGACATTTTTGTGTTTACATTTAGTTTCTATTACAGAACCACACATTTACAAACACTACAAATACCACTAGTCCTGGGGTCTGCAACCTGTGGCTCGAGGACTGTCGAGAACATGCATACATTGAAAATAATAAAGTAAAAAGCTTGTTTTTAATCTAATCAGTCTTTACTTGTGAATTATTTAACTATTTATGAATAAATAACAAAAAGTGTTGTTTAAGAAATCGCCAAAAATTATATTTTTTTCCAGTCATGTAAGGTCACGTGTGATGATGCGTTCAGGGTTGAACGGCAAGATCAAACTCTTGTATTACACTAGATAAACTGCTAAAGGCAGTTTAAGGCTGTGGGTAATAAATATAAGGCTTGTGGATGACGATAGTATTATGTGTTTAAAAAGAAGAACTAAAAACAACCCTTAATTTCCGTTTTATCTAGAAAAAAGGGAACTTCCGGACGGATCGGGTCTTCGGGTCGAAAAGGGCTGCAACAAGGACCATATGTGGCTCTTTAAAGACTGCATTATGTCTCTTTGCACTTGATTGAAAATCAGGATGTGGTGCACAGTAGCAGAGTGGTTAGTGCTCTGGCTTCCCAACAAGATTGTGAGTTCGACTCACCGGTCAACCCATATCAACATCTCACAATCTCCCTGGTTGGAGTTTGCATGTTCTCCCTGTGTCACTGTGGGTTTTTTCCGGGTACTCTGGCTTCCTCCCACCTCCAAAAATTAAGCTTCACTGTAAATTTCCTCTGTGAATGAGAGAGTGAATGATTGTCTGTAATTCTGCGAAGTTGGCCACTGTCCAGGGTGTTTCCTGCCTAGGCCCAAAGTCACTGGGATAGGCTCCAGTTCCTCGTGACCCCTGACTGGAACAACTGGTAGAAAAATTAATGAATGAAAATAAGAAAATACCCAATACAAAGTTCAGAGAAAAAAAGAACATTATGTTTGATTGATAACAGGGAGAGAAACTGGAGTCTGGCGCCCCAAGACACACAATGTACAATGTTTCAAGAATTAAAAAAGTGTAATCAAAACTTCAGTCTTCGCAAATCTCATCTCACAAACTCCAGTGTTGGGAGTAACTCATTACAAAAGTAACTAATTAAAGTAATATCTTCCACTTTTCAGTAACTAGGTATTGTAACTCATTACTTATAAAAATGTTGACAATATATTACTAGTTACAATCTGAGTAACTCAAGTTACATGCAAATAAATTAATTGCTTTTATATTCTATTGAAAATGACACTTCAGGGCCAAAACACCACTAAAATACTGTCTGTTGTTGGGTTAAAGTGTAAATGTAACAGGATTAGTCTTGTACAAATGACAAATGTGTGATTAGCTCACAGTAGTAGGGCTGTAGTCCTTTAGTCGTTTAGTTATTAATCGGTCTGCATCTTAGTCGACAAAATTTGTATTAGTCGACTAATTCTGTTAGAAAATTTTAAGTTTTTATCTTGAACAGGACAAAAAATAGTGGTTTGTAAGGATTTGAACCGAATTATTGCTGTAATCTGCTGTTTTATACATAAATGCCATGTTATCTATTCTTTTGGGCATAATTGTGTTTTTTGCATTAACTCTAATGGATTTTTAGTATTTATGTTATTTCAGATAATAAAATAAAACATACTTTTTTTTAAGTTTTTGCCACGGCCTCTTTTTAGTGATTAATCGGTCGATGGACATCCTTTAGTCGACAGAATTTTTTGGTCGACTACAGCCCTACCAGTGGTGTAACTTAGTTACATTTTTGAGAGAGTAATATTGTAATACAAATATATTACATTTTTCTAGCTGTAACTAGTAATATATAATGTATTACAATTTATAGTGACTTACCCAACAGTAACCTCCAGAATATAGTTTGGAGGTTACTGACAAAGCTCTTTTATCAATAGATAATACATCTGACTGGACATGCATAAACAAGAACTATTTTCAGACGATCAGCTAAATGTGTGTAAAGTGAGCTTTTGTTGCAGATTTTATAATAAAAATTCAGTTGTGGCTCTTTCTTGTTTTAATTTTACTGAACAGGGTCAAAGCGTTTCTTTTGATGTTGAAGGTTGCAGACCTGGTTGTGCTTGTGAAGAGGAGCTAGCAAGAACAACCTTTTGGAGGTTAGATGGGTGTAAAGTCCCTATGTCCTTATCTAATCATTCATCATTTAAAATACAGTTTGTTTTTAATTATTAATGCTGCCAATATGTCTTCACTCTAAAAATCTGACCCCCAAATGTGCTGAGGACGTGAGTGTAGTTTCCCTGGCAACATAATAATAATAATCTGTCAATCTGTCCGTTCTTACGAGCTAAATAAACTATTCTCAAACATCGTAGCGTAAAATTTGTGTCATACATCTCAAACGTAACATTCTTAAAAGCGTGACCTTGCTGTCAATCGTTCAGTCTGATGCAATAACAGCCGCATTCATAGAAGAGCTAATAAAGTTGTGTTGTGTGCTGGCCGCGCTTAGCTAGCACCAGCGCTGAGGAATGTTTATGGACCAAGGGTAAAAGGACTTCATCAAAATTACACACACGACACACTACAAACGCGCGCACCCCTTACCCAGGAAGCGAACCCACGTGTCACGGTAGATGTCGACAGTTTTGGGTGTTTTTTCTTGGGTGGAATCCATGACTTCCTTCACTCCATTCCCCGATGCTATTTTTACAGTTGCGTGTTGTAGTGTTGGAAAAGTGTACAGTCAGAAGCGTCCGTGAAGGAGGCGTGACTCTGGTTTAGAAAATCACGATCCTGATCCTCCAGCGCGCTCCAGCGGCAAAAAGACAGTGTTGCAACTCAAATATGAGAGAATAAAACAGATTTACCTTTTATTATGGCTGGGGAAAGTTCAGAGGTGGTAAGTAACTAAGTATTTTTACTCAAGTACTGTGCTTAAGTAGTTTTTTTCTGAGTATCTGTAGTACTTACTGAGTATTACAAATTTACTTCTTGCATTTTTCAAGAAGTATCTGTGCTTTCTACTCCCCACATTTTAAAAACAGGTTAGTTACTTTATGAGCCCATTATATTTTTTTCCCTTTTAAAACACTACAGAGCTGCTGTGCTGCTGTGTATTAGAGCAGGGGTTCCCAAACTTTTCAGCCAGGATCCCCAAAATAACTATGCAACCAACTCGTGACCCCCACAGTAATACATACTTTTGTATTAATTTTAAGTTATAAAACCATTTAAATTTGGCTTAATTGTGTTTTTTTTCTAATAGTGAATTGCTTTATATAACCCCAATTCCCTCCAAAAACTGATTAAATGCCAAGTCTAATTGTAATACAGTGATACATTTTGAAATCATCTTGCGACCCCCAGATTTTGCTTCGTTCTGTGAACAAATTAACAACTGAACATTGCCAAAAACTTTAAATGTCTAACAATCACATAATTATCACATATATAATCACAATAATTATACATAATTTATTGTCAAGCTCAACTCATGCTCCAACATAAAAAAAACAACTTTGTGCACTGCAAAAAGTTTTTGAAAAATGCATTTGTAGATTGGTTAAATGCCTTAAAATCTGGATTTAAATCTTTATTTTAGGTATTTTCTGTTTAAGATGGTTTTATTTGATGGACCTTGATTATATGACTTGTTTTAATGTGTTTCATGCCTTATTTAATTTTTATTTATTTTTTTTTTCATTTAAAGCCAAATTACATTATTGCTGTTGAAGTAATCCACAGTGACAAATTCATTGACTGTATATACAGTTTATGGGCAAATTTGAGCTCAAATCTCTTGAAAACAGTCATAACAAAAAGTGAAATAAGCTGTCACATTTATAGTTTTAAACAGGAGTAGAGAAGAACTATTGGCAGTCTGATACCATATACTTTTTACTTTTTTAACTTAGGTAAATTTACACGTTTACTTTTATACTTTTACTCAAGTAAAACAGTTTCAGCAGGACTTGACTTTTACCAGAGTTGTTTTTTAGACAAGTAACTGTACTTTTACTTGTGTAGTGAACTTCAGTAGTACTACAGTACTACTGGTATTTCTGGAAAAGTTTGACAAGAAAGTCTTACACCAGTATAAATCTATGGACGCATTTTAAAGTTAGACTAGATTAGAATAATTCTATAGCTGTGCAAAAATACATATATTATACATATTTGGAGATATATAATTTCTTTATCAAACATTTTTGTTGCTTGAAATCATAGTACTTAACCTGAAGAAAAAATTGAACTACAAAAAAATGGCATGCTGTCATGTAAATATGAGAAAAATGTAGGTTTCTTGTAGGGCTGGGCGATATACCGATATATATCGTTTATTAAGATATTTACTGGACAAGATATGAATTTGGACGTAAATTTCAGGATATTATAATTCTGTGTAAAAAGACTCCTAAACTTAAGGAAAAGATGCCGGAGTTACAGAAAAATTTGACAAAGATGAGATCAATAAAATGTTCTATTTGTTGTAAAATTGTAAATGTTTTTTATGAATGGAATTTAGTTTAATTTAGTTTTACTCAGCAAAAGGCATGACCAACAGTAATTTATTCAAAGTAAATTCACATTTCCACTCTCTAATGAGCAGACTATGGGCTTAGAAAAAAATATTTCACTTAAAAATCTAATTTCAAAATATTGAGATCTATATTGTGTATCAAATATGAAAAAATATATCGAGATATGTATTTTTCTCCATATCGCCCAGCCATAGTTTCTTGCATTGTTCCCTATGTTATTATTATTCGTTTGGATTCCTGAGTCATTGTTTGAAAGACATAACTGTGCTAATTTTAATATTTATTTTTTAATTTTAAATATCATTTATTATAATAATTAATTTGATAAACTTAACACAAACATTAAAGTTACTATCTAGTTGCTCTTCCCTGAGTACAAATTTTCCTTCAGTTTTGTTTTTTCTATTAATAATTCAAATGTAACTTTTACTTGAATACAATTTGGCTGCTCTATACTTCACTGCATTTCTTAACATGAAAAGCTAGAAGAATATGCCCTGCCTGCTGTTGTCTAACCAAACATTTACCTCTCCTAGTAATAACAGTTCAAATCTCATAAACACTTCCACCGGTCTATGGTCCATCTCTGTAGAATTTACCAGTAAAAGTGTTCGGGTGTCTGACAGTCTAATGCACCAATGAGACTCAGTGTAGCAGATCTGTGGTCCAATAGGAGCTCCCACAGCTGTGAGGCGGGACTTTCTTCACCACAATGGCCGCTGCCAGCAGCACCGGGGCGAGCGTTCTTCTGCTTCTATAATGTGGTTTTGGGGCTTCCAGGCAGGTACATATGTATTTTAGGTTATGCAGCGCCTGTTTTCTTCTATTTTTGCACATGGCCACGGGTTTTCCGATGACGACCATGAGAGTGAAGAATTTTAAAGCGAGAGTTTTCCCTTTCTAAACCTTACCAAGGTATGTTTCAATTTGGTGAATATTTCTCTTTGAACCTCTAATGTTTTAATATATTTGTAGTTCATTCATGCAGCTTGTTTAATGAATTTTTATATGGTTAGTTAAAGATAACATTGATAAGATAATAAAGCGAAGCACTGGTACAGCTGTCTTTTATAATCTTTGTTGTTTGTCTTGTGCGTTTTCATAGACCTCGAGTCTGGAATAAATAGATAAATAAAATGATGATGATGGATGACTGTGTGCCCCACATTTGACCCTGTTGTTACTGGTCCTTTATTCTAGTTAAAAGAGTGCCTCTGCCTTTGTGCTGCTGCTGCTGCTGCTGCTGCTGCTGTGGTCTCTGCTCTTTAGGTCAGACTAAGGTCATGGATCCTGATGATGGTTCGTGTTTTGCAGGTGTGGGATCTTTAGGCTCCTCCCACTGGGAGCTGATGGGCGATGCCATGGTAACCACTGAACAGTCGGCTCACACCTGACATGCAGAGCAGACAGGGGCAGTGTGGAGCCGCGTGGTGAGCAAAACTAATCTCTCCTGCACATTGTCCGCCTTCTTAACAAACTCAAAAGTCATAGTTAAAATTGCAAGTGATAATGCTGTGGTAAAACATGCAGATATAATAATACAATAAATTCAGCTTCACTCAACACACACAGGACATTCAGAAGAAAAGTAATCAGACTATCAGCTATTCACAAACTAAAAGAACTAAATGTTTCACCTCATCTCCTCCTTCTGTGTACAAAAGTCTTGTCCAGCCCATTCTGACATATGCTCCACATGCTTTTATAACATGCTCACACTCAAAAATCGGACTACGCTCACTAAAACAACAAATATTGCCTCCAAGGTTATCGACCTTCAAACCCCCAACCTCACTCAGCTAAGCTCTAAAGCCATCACATGCATTACAAACACAATATTACAGGATCAGACTCACCCACTTCACCAGCATTTCACATTATTACCATCCGGACGCAGATACAGAACACTGAGATTCCAACAGAGCACGCTTCAAAAACAGCTTCATCCCTCAGCCACGAAACCTGAACACACAGTATTATAACACCTTTGTCATTGTTGCTGTCTTGTCATTATATGTTTGTAAATTGTCTTTGATGTTTGTAACAAGGCCTAACATAACTGTGTGCAGTTTGTGAAAATGAATTTCTCGTATAGGACAATAAAATAACTAACTAACTAATGATAATACAGTGGTCCCTCGTTTATCGCGGGGGTGGGTTCCAAGAATAAACGTGAAAGGCGAAACCCGCGAAGTAGTGATTTTCATTTTTTACCAGTAATTTCAGTTGATAACCTGCCTGGTTCTGATGTTTAGTGTCTTTTTACAGGTAATAATGCGCTGAACACATGATTCACCGCGAGATACAACAGTGCGAGTCGTTTATGTGACGTCAAAGAGGGACGGTGCTGTGTGTGTTCGCCTGCTCTGCTTTTGGCACGTTGCCCGTCCCGCTGCGCTCCACAGCCGACCGCAGAGCCACGGATCACACGGGCTCCAGAGCCGACAGCCACGAAACCACTCTAGAGAAGTCACAACACGCTCCTCAAACACATCTCTGAAATACACAAATGACGTTCCAGCGTGAACAAACGTTATCATCGTAACTACGAGCTCAAAGAGTCAAATCTCACCTGGAGAAAACGTCTGAGGTCAGGTCACTTCCCCTGCATGATCCAAACTGTCTAAAGTTTTCTAAAAGAGCTTCTGTGCTGTTGCCTGTGAATGCTGCGATGTGATACGGTCCTCAAACTGTGCGTTTGAGAGAAAAGCACGCTACAGCGCAGTCTATAGACCGCGCACTGTAAAAAAAAAAGCAAAATAGCACACACAAAAAATCCGCGAAACAGCGAAGCCGTGTTAAGTGAACCGTGTTAGAGCGAGGGACCACTGTATTATAAAGCACACAATCACTCCGTTCTAATGCACCACACACTCACACTCCTCTCACCCACTCAATGCACACACATAAAACGTTATGTTCTTGTCTGTCTTTTGTCAATTATCTTGTTGTTTTGTGTTTGGCTGTTATTGCTGTAGGTCAGGGCTATCAACTTAAGGCCCGGTTGCCAAATTGGCCCTCCAAAAATCTGATCCGGGCCCCAATTCACTTTCTTAATGTTACAAAAATATATATAGAAATTTCTTAAGAAAAAGTGACCAACTTAAATGTCTTTATTTGTCCATAAGTGCTTGAAATAGGCAATAGTTATAGATTTTATTTATATTTTACCCCTTTGCTCTTGTTTTGTTGGCAATCTTGTTTACGACAGTTAAAATATGCTCAAGTAAAGATAAATATGACTTATTCTAAGCATTATCCACTATTATCCAGTTTAAAATGGTCACAATGGTTTTGCAGAGTATCCTTAGACTTTATTTGATCCTAATTCAGTCCTGGTTTAATTCTGCTTTAGACCTTGGTTATTAATAGTTTTTAATTGTGGTTTACGCTGATTTGAACATTTTGTAGAGCAATAAAAATAGACCTCAGCTTAGTTATTATCACTGCAGAAACAAATCTCATCCTCTGAATATTTGGCACAACCTCGTGTCAAAGCAGATTGTGCAACTTCTCTGTCCTTTGGAAAATAAAGTGAATAGCCCTGCTGTAGGTGATGATGATATGCTTTGTATGTAATTGTTTTGCCTCTTTTCTCAATTAAAAAACAACAACAACTGCTCTCTCTGTAAAATGTTATGCATCTGCCCAGTTTGAATGAATAGATTAGTGTTTGTCAAAGGAAATGCAGTTATTGACACTTGCTATATATTTTTTCAAACTGTGTTGTCTGTGTTTCTAGCCTTGTCATCTGAAAGACTGGGAAATGCAAGTGCACTTTAAAATCCACGGTCAGGGAAAGAAGAACCTGAACGGTGATGGTCTGGCGCTGGTACACCAAAGAACGGATGCAGAAAGGTGACATTCGATAGCTCACTGTATGATATTAGTATTTGTATTGTAAAGTAAATAACTGTTCTGATGTTGTCTTTGGCAGGTCCTGTTTTGGAAACATGGCAACTTTACGGTCTGGGTGTGTTGTTGATACATATCCCAATGAAGAAAAACACTTAGAGGTTTGTGTGCTGAAATATAGTTATATAACATTAGAACATGTAAATTACTCATATTTTGAACCATGTTTTGGTTACAGGCTCAGAAGAAAAGATACACTCCTCGCACTGAGGTAACTATTGCTATTGCATGTTAAAGGACAAATATTATGCATTTTTTGTGTGTTGTTCTTGTCTCTCAAACGTGCTCCCGAACACCTCCTCTTAGGGCTGGGTTAAAGGGAAAAAAAAATTTAATCATGATTTTCTTAGAGCCAGATTATGGTTTCGATTTTATTACAATTCTTAGACTATTTTCTGTTGCCTTTGAGGTAAATAAAATCATCTCCAGAAAGTTTTCACTCATTACGATTGCCTTTGTTGTCCAAACGACATCAGTTCTTCAATAACATTTTTTAAACATTGTGTTGCTCTAAACAAGTGTTTATTTTGTCATATTTTCAGAGTTTTTCTAACATTCATAACGACTTTCAGACATGAAATTCCATGTTTCAGTCATAAATGTATATATTTTTGTAAATCACACCTGAAAAAGTGCTAAAATTAATCTCTTTACAACACAAAATCCCGAAGAGACTTCTAAAAAGAAGCCCACTTAACAACTGAGACTAAGAGAAGCAGATGGCAAAAAATATGCTGTGTTTGAACAGACAGGTAATAACGATACGACGATTTCATCAAAAAAGGAGATTGTGGCAGAGATGAGCCATGATTCAGTTTTTTTCACACTATTGCCCAACCCTAAATAAACTTTGGAATCTCATGCATCAAAACCAATAAAAACAGTGCTGCAAATCACAGTGACAGGTATGCGTTTCCGCCATCAAATATTATATAAATAATATATATTATTATACACAAATCGAGTCTGGATGATTTATGGAGTTAAAAACAGAGCAGAAGATATAAGGACATCTATCTATGACATCACAGATCAAGTACATTCAGAACAGTGTTTTGGGGGGAATGAAACATTTCTCACAGACAAAACTTCAGCAGTGTTTTGATGAAGAAGAAAATTTAGAATAAAATTAAAAACTCAAAAGTTGATTTTGCATAATAATATGTGTTAAATACACTCAACATATACATAATAATGCTTTGTTTCTCCACAAGAGGATTTTCCCTCTTGTTTGGCCATGGTTGGCAACGGCACAATCAGTTATGACCATGAGAGGGACGGACGGCCCACAGAGCTCGGCGCCTGCAACGCCATGGTGCGCAACCTCAACACGACACGTTTCTTTTCATCCGATACGTCAGCCGCAGACTCACGGTAAGAAACAACCTGTCAGTGTTAATAGCATTGTTTAACATTATAACAGGATTCCCACGCATCCTGGAAAACCTAGAAATCTGGAAAGTGATTAGCCTATTTCAGTCATGGAAACACATGGAAATGAGAAAAACAACCAAATGTCATGGAAAAAAAAAATGTTTTCCTGGAAAATATTGGGCCCAATAAAAAAATGTGATAAATAAAAACAGTGCGCAAACAATGAACAGATTTTTTATTGTGCACAGCCGACTCGAAAAGGCCTTATGTGTGAGCTAGTTAAAACAAAAACAAACAAAAAACGCCTTCGTACCAATGTAAAACTGCTAAACAACATTGGATCTGCAAGCCCAGATTGTAAAATGTACCCCCCCCCCCCCACACACACACACACAAACATCTCATTTATCGTATTTTCAATTGGCTATTTGGCTTTTTACAAACAGTAGTTTGAGTTTAACCTAGGTAATGTATCAAAAAACATGATTTATTCTCCTGTTCTTCAGCCACTGGAAGCCTGTAAAATGTATCAGGATGCACCAAAATTTACTTAATGAAAAAAAAATCTCGGGGAAGGACCTCAGACCCCCCACTCATGTTTTCTCCCTGCACCACGGCCAAAATACTGTGACTGTGATGCTCAGAAACACAAAAAAGCGGCTATCAAAGTAAACCGCAGCTTAGCAAATGCTCCTGTTTGATAAGATCAAATTTTGATTGAGAAGTGTCCATTCGACTGTGTATACTTTGATTGACATAAATGTGGACTGTTAGGATGACACAAACTTGGCAAACAGGTTAAATATTGGTGATGTCGATGTCATGATTACATAAAATCCTTGTTGCGAAATGTTCTGGAAAATGTTTGGAAACGTGTGGAAACCTGTGTAAACCTGATTTTATTTACATTATTAGGTGATGATAGACATAGACGGACAGCACGAGTGGAGGGGACTGTTTAGACTTACCAGGGGTGCGTCTGCCACGAGGTTTCTACTTTGGAGCTTCAGCCTTGACTGGAGATCTCACAGGTGATCAAACACTGATGTAAAACATATCAGGATTGTAACATCACACATTTTTAGTTTGCCCAATGTCAATCAATAGTTGGAAGTTACTCATCATAGATACATACAGCTAACCCCCAGTAATGTCAACAAAATGTGACTATTTTTTTGATTGAGCTGTACAACTAAGTGCCAGTGTTTCTGAACAGTTTTCATCTTTATCTCATAGATAATCATGACATAATTTCAATGAAGCTTATCAATCACAGTGCTGAGTCGAAAAACCAAGACGAAGACGAAGAGGAAATAACTGTGCCAATGTGGACAACATTGAACTCCTCAGACGTAAGTTCTGCTGTTGTAACTTGCAAAAGAATGAATGAGACAAGTTACTATTTCTCCTGTAAAGGCTTCAAACACAAAATAGAAAAAGCAGTTAGCGTTTGATAATAAATATAAACAACTATGACTACTGCTAAATATTGAGTTTGTTGGTGACAGGTAAAAAGACAAATTCAAGTAAACAGTGGCAGAAAAGCAGAACAATGCAACAACACTGTTTTTCTCACTGACACAGATTTTAAGATCACACACAATTGAACTCTTCACCTGTATAAGCTTAAATAAGATGTTTTTTAGTCTGTTTGATGATGAATAAATGTCCTAAATCTCCAACTCCCGTTAGCAAACAAGCTAGCTAAAGTCTTGCCTGGGATCGGGATCCAAAGCCCACGCTTCAGCAACTTGTGAAGAGTGGGTCTGGTCACCACTCATCCAGACTGCATTTCAAATCAATTCCAAAACGTACCGGCCAATCCTATTAGTTTATTTGCGTGACGCAGAGAAAACAAAGGAGCTGATTGGTCGTTGTCATTTAGACCAAAATTTAACTTCACTCACATCACATTAAGATCTTTTTTAATGTGAAGTGTAAGTTTTTTTGTTTTTTTTTTTGTTTGTCCTAAGCAGCCATCTTGATTTTTGTATGGAAGATCAATCTGTCAATCACAATTTCAATCACTGAAATCTGAAAGAGGGACATGTGGCCACAGACAATATAGTTTTTTATGCATCGTCTGGATTTTCCAGGCAAGTTAAAGTCTGTCTTGTTGTCGTTACATGAGAAAAGCTATTTTACTTAATGGGTTCTGTGCATGGAACATCAGATGGATTGTTTATACTTAAAAATGCTCATAAATACTTCTGTATTTATGAGCATTTCCCATTCAGTTACTTTTTATGAGGTTTTCACTACACCAGCTTAAATGAATAAATACTCGGAAGATNAGTAGTTGAATTTTGTAATTGTTCCCCTCTCACCATTATTGGTCCCTTCTGCTAGTTTATTGATTAGCTATGATTCGTTAAAAAGGCTTCGTGAACTCCAAGGTTACACATGACACGATCTGAAATCAGAATACCGTAATTTTCACACTATTGAGCACAAAACAAGCTGCACAAACTATAGATTTATATAGTTTGTGCAGCTTGTATCAACCCTAACCCTAACCCAACCAATCGATTATTGAAATAATTGTAAGCTTTTTTAGTAATCGAATAATTGTTAACTGGTCCATCTAGTTTTTTGATGTAAAACTAGTTTGTCTGAACCTAGTGTTGTCATGATCAGTTTTAATACTATTGCCTAACTTTATTGGCCTGTTTGTTGCATGCTCGTATACTTGATTTTATATATCTTAAATATTTCTTTTATTACAGTTGATATTTTTTATTCTTTATTTGTATTCTCAGTGGTATATGTTGTACAAGTTTCTAGTTTGTGAATTTTGTTTTGTTCACTGACAAAGGCAATAAAGAATTTCAGATTCTGATTCTAAAGAATAGACTAGAATCTTGATACTAATGATGATACCACAATGATATTTAAGAATGTTTTTTTTTTCCCGCCAAATTTCTCTGCAATAGACGAACACTTACAGCACAAAAAATAAATGGTTGTGGACTAGCTTTGATAAGGCTTAGCATTATTCTTTAATTCCTTAGAAATAGCAAATTTTGTCCTGTTAACGTAATTTTTTTAGGTATCGATATTTACTCAAGTGTTTTAGTGTTGATTAGCATCTAATTTTTTGATACTTTTGACAAACCCAAAACTGGCATCTCCAGGACGTCCTCAAGTGATGTAACCTCGGCCTCAAATTTGCATAAAATCTTCAAATGACTTTGAATGACTTTTGCTTTCTAAACAACTAATCCGATCAATTGAAAAAAATAATCGTCCAACTAATCGATTTAAAAAAATAATTGTTAGTTGCAGCCCAACTAAAAAAACGCAGCTTACATTACTGCACTTTAATGTATATATCTTTTATAGAGGATTTTTTGTTATCAACACGAACAATGCGCGTGCACCCGACCTGCAGAAAGAGCCGCCGCTCATAGACACAAACAGTGAAAAAGTCGAAAAAGCTCCGTTGTCAGATAACACAAGAGTTTATCACTGTGAAAACTAAAGTTATGATATAAATCAACATTTATGGATGACATACGACCCTACGGACCCTTTAAAAGTCACATTCCAGGTGAAAAAACTTTGAGAAAAAAAAGCTGCTCTCGTCCCGTTTCGTGTTTTATTCAAAGAAGTTTCCCCAGCAAGCAGATGGAGAGCGGCCTTTTCTACATACTAAACCATGCGCTGAGGGCGGATTTTACCAGTGTATTAACTGTTTTATTGATTCTCAATTGATTAATTGCGTTTTGTTTTGTGCGTGTCATTTTGCTGTGCATGTGAAGAACTTTGGGCATCACCTTCTGTTGTAAATGTGCTACAAATAAAGTTGATTTGACATTGGCTTGTTTATAGTAAGTCTATTTGAATCTACTATTTAGCCATAGAGTTAAACGTAGCTGCTTATAGTCTGAAAATTACGGTATTTAACATAACAGAAGTACTTTTGTTTCTACATTGATAAGTGTATTAAAAATATTTGAAAAGACAAGAAAAAAAACCAAATACCCTGAGATCTGAAGCAGAATAAAAGTCTAAATGCATAGTACAGTATCAGATGTTCAATAGCCCAGTGCAGAAATCCTACTCGTGCTTCTCCCCTTCACCATAAACTTTCCTAAGGCTGGAATCGAGCAGGAAATCCACTGATCTAAAGGCAACAAGGGACGTGTTAAAGTTTAATACTCACAACATAAAAGCTGTTGGACAAAGGGAAATGGGCTCACCTGTCTATGGGCGTGATGATGAAGGGGATGGTGGACAGTCCTATGGCGGTCGTGGTCCATTTGCGCACAGGCAGGGGCAGTTTGGTGGTCTTTCCGAGTAAATACAGCGACGCAGCACAAACGCGGTTAATGGTGAAGCCGGGATGATGACTGAAGCTAGAGCTGCCACACGAACGTGTCAACAACAGCCACCGCTACACGTGTCGTCTTACCCGGTTTGTCTCCGTGGTCCTGCAGAGAAAACACACACAAAATATGATTATTACATCACTTTAAGTACCAGCAATTCTCATTATAAATCACATAAGTTTGAAGAATCTTGGGGCTTAGGACATACAATTTTATTTAATATCTGTCTCTGAAACTTTATAAACGATTGGTTAAAATTTGTGTGTTTTTAGATTGAATTACACTGTGTTTATTAGTTAAGACAGTGTTTCCCAACCAGGGGTACGTGGACACCAAGGGCACACAGCCATTTGCCAGGGGGTACTTGGAATGATTTAGGGCTGTAGTCGACCAAAGAAATTTTTGTCGACTAAAAACAAGTCCCATCGACCCATTAATCGACTAAAAAGGGGCGTGACAAAGGCTCTTTTGTTATGACAATTTATCTGACCCAAACTGTGCTTAAAAAGATTAAAAGTGCAATGCAGTTCATGTAAAACATATTTATTCATTCATTTCTACCGCTTAATCCCATTAGGGGTCGCGGGTGACTGAGCCTATCCAGTGACTTGGGCTTAGCGGGAACACGGACAGTGGCCACTTGCGCAGGTTAGACAGACAAACCATTCAATCTCTCATTCATCACTAAGGAAATTTACAGTGATGCCAATTAACCTAACATGCATGTTTGGAGGTGGGAGGAAACGGAGTAACCGGAAAAACCCACGGTGACAGGGGAGAACATGCAACTCCACCCAGAGAGATCGTGAGATGTTGATATGGTCCGACCCGGGAGTCGAACCACGATCTCTTATGGGAAGCCAGAGCTCAACCATGGCAATTTACACAGACGTAAATAGTCCCAGTGTGTTTATATAAAAAAGGCAGATTAGACCAATGACTCGGGTCCAACTCTTCATTTATCGGTTTGCTGTTCAAGATAACTGTTCATAATCTAAATAAAATAATTAGTCGACTAATAGAAAATATGGTCAACTAAAGCCCCATCGACCGATTAATCGACTAAACGACTAAAAGACTACAGCACTAGAATGATTGCACATTTAAAAGAAAGGTAGAATTACATGTATTGTAATCAAAAAATGTTATGTTCAGCACACAAGTTAAGAGGCAATTTTTTTGACCTGGAATATATTTAAACAATAAAATCAAAGTTATAGATAAGAATATTTGAATAAAGATTAAAAAACACATGACAAAGGGGGTACACCGTGTTTGAAATCATGATTAGGGGGTACTCTAGACGGAAAAGGTTAGGAACCACTGAGTTAAGACTGGTTAGCCTGCCACATTTCTTTAAAGTGCATACGGCAGGTTAGACCACATTTTTTAGTTAAAAAATAGTGAACATCATTGTAAGATTTAAATATTTTGCTTGTTTTTACCCTAGGTTGGCTCTCATAATGAGGTTTACAATGTCTCTTGTCCAGTAATTAACACTTATGTAGAGGTAAATCCACAACTGTTATTAGCAACTACACTATTAGCAATATAGACAAAAAAAATCCACACAGATAACACAGAAGTTATGATTTCACTAGAGCTGGGTATTGCCAAGAGCCTTCAAATATGATGTTTCTCGATAAATGTTTATCTCAATACATTTCCCTCAATACGATACATATCAAGATGACAAAATGAGAAAATGTAGAAAAAACTATAGAAAAGTACTCTATACTACATTGTTTTCAACATGTTTTTGATTACAGGACTTCTTAATTAAATGTTAAGAATGTAACTTTGATTAAGTAGAAAAACAAAATGCAGAAGCATCGTACGTTCACATTGCTCTTACAGGAGACCTAATGTATAAAATCTATTTTTAAGTTTTTAACCTAACTGCCTTCTCTCATCATTAGTTCACTCAAAGTTTTATTCAGAATGATTCCTGCATGTTTGAGTAATCTGGTTTTGTCCTGCAGCTGATGATTAAGTGCTCAGAAAAGCCCTGTCCTCACTTACCACCTATCCCCGCCCACTTGTCTGTATTAATTCTTATTATTAAAAATAAATAAATAAATCATGGTAAAGCATGTGTTGTTCAAAATAGTCACATAAACACTTTACAACAATAAAAATTACAAATTTAAAATCTGCTGCTTGTTACATTAAAATCTTTAAATCAATTGTGTTTGACATATATTATAGTTTATTCCAAAATACATAGAAAAAATGCATTAGTCCCCATTAATGTTAGTGACAAGTGTAATTTTCAGCACAATAGTAAAATATAATGAGTTTAAATATCCTGATACACCTGTATAGATACGCTTATTGCCAACAAGTTTGTCCCGATATATCCCGATACCGATACATGGAGCACAGCCGTAGCTTCGACAAATATATCTTGTAACACTTTAAATTAGTTGTTTAAACTCCAGTTCTCAGTTGTGAATACACATTGTCTTTGGGTCTTTTTGATGATGTGGAGGAACTCTGTTTTATTGACATTGACAATTTCTTCATAAACAGAAACTTTGGTACTGAAAAACTATGATAAATATACACCACAATGACCACAACACCAAAATAAGCAAAAAAAATACCTGTCATAAGGGTTTTAAACGTATATAACACTGGAACTTTTTGAAATCTCTCTGGGAATTTATAATGAGACTCTGCACTTTAGAAACCAGTGCGATCTCCATCTGTTGAGCATCATATCAAAGCTGTATAATGCTGAAAGAACTTGCCTTGGCTGCTTTCTTCCCCTTGTCCACAGCATCAGCAGTTACATACGTAGTAGCAACGACATAACTGCCCCAGACCAGGCTCACTGGGACCAGAGCACGGAACGCCTCTCCAACCTCATTGGCATAGCCTGAAAGGAAACACACTCATGTTTTTATGTATTTGATGTTTTCATTCATTTATTTTCTTCTACCGCTTGTTCCTGTTATGGATGGTTGGTGACTGGAGCTTATTCCAGTGACTATGGGCCTTAGGTGGGGAACATCCTGGACAGTGGCTCATCGCAGGGTTAATAGAGACGGACACTCATTCACTTTCTAATTCATTCATGAGAGGGATTTTACAGTGTAGCCATGTGACATGTACATGAGTGTTTTTGAGCTGGAGGAAGCACATATTACCTGGAGAGAAACCACAGTGACACAGTAAGAACATGCAAACTCCAACCAGCCTGCACTTGAGTCAGGACATTATTGTACATGTATATACAGACTTGTAAATGGATCTCTCTTAGAGTGTATAATGTTTAGCTCACTTATGTTGTGGTTGTGATGATGGAGAAACTATGGCATATGAGTAGACTGTCTTGTGGATGTGTGCAAGCGAGATTGTTAGATATCCTGTGAGAGTAGTGGTTTACATATGTGGTTTGTGATACATGGGTATTTTCTATATTTTGGTACTTAAGTGTTTTACCAACTGTTGTAGGGACAAAAAAAAGATTAGCACTGGCTATATATAATCATCTTACCAATGTGCACCAATAAACAAACAAACAAACAAACATAAATGTATGCTCAGAAAGGACATTTTTGTACCAAATGTTTTACATTTAGTTTCTATTACAGAACCACACACTCATTCACAAACTATCAAATACCACTATCTAGTCCTGGGGTCTGCAACCTGTGGCTCGAGGACTGTCGAGAACATGCATACATTGAAAATAATTAAGCAAAAAGCTTGTTTTTAATCTAATCAGTCTTTATTTGTGAATTATTTATCTATTTATGAATAAATAACAAAAAGTGTTGTTTAAGAAATCGCCAAAAATTATATTTTTTTCCAGTCATGTAAGGTCACGTGTGATGATGCGTTCATGGGGTTGAACGGCAAGATCAAACTCTTGTATTACACTAGATAAACTGCTAAAAGGCAGTTTAAGGCTGTGGGTAATAAATATAAGGCTTGTGGATGACGATAGTATATGTGTTTAAAAAGAAGAACAAAAAACAACCCTTAATTTCCGTTTTATCTAGAAAAAAAGGGAACTTCCGGACGGATCGGGTCGAAAAGGGCTGCAACAAGGACCATATGTGGCTCTTTAAAGACTGCATTATGTCTCTTTGCACTTGATTGAAAATCAGGATGTGGTGAACAGTAGCAGAGTGGTTAGTGCTCTGGCTTCCCAACAAGATTGTAAGTTCGACTCACCGGTCAACCCATATCAACATCTCACAATCTCCCTGGTTGGAGTTTGCATGTTCTCCCTGTGTCACTGTGGGTTTTTTCCGGGTACTCTGGCTTCCTCCCACCTCCAAAAATTAAGCTTCACTGTAAATTCCTCTGTGAATGAGAGAGAGAGAGTGAATGATTGTCTGTAATTCTGTGACGAGTTGGCCACTGTCCAGGGTGTTTCCTGCCTAAGGCCCAAGTCACTGGGATAGGCTCCAGTTCCTCGTGACTCCTGACTGGAACAACCGGTAGAAAAATTAATGAATGAAAATAAGAAAATACCCAATATAAAGTTCAGAGAAAAAAAGAATATTATGTTTGATTGATAACAGGGGAGAGAAACTGTGAGTCTGGGGCCCCAAACAACAAAATGTACAATGTTTCAAGAATTAAAAAAGTGTAATCAAAACTTCAGTCTTGGCAAAATCTCATCTCACAAACTCCAGTGTTGGGAGTAACTCATTACAAAAGTAACTAATTAAAGTAATATATTCCACTTTTCAGTAACTAGGTAGTGTAACTCACTCTGGCCTCATAGCTACTTATAAAAATGTTGATAATATATTACTAGTTACAATCTGAGTAACTCAAGTTATATGCAAATAAATTAATTGCTTTTATATTCTATTGAAAACGACACTTCAGGCCAAAACACCACTAATACACTGTCTGTTGGGTTAAAGTGTAAATGTAACAAGATTAGTCTTGTACAATGTCTTAACAAATGTGTGATTAGCTCACAGTACTAACTTATTACATTTTTGAGAGAGTAATATTGTAATACAAATATATTAAATTTTTCTAGCTGTAACTAGTTAATATGTATTACAATTTTATAGTAACTTACCCAATCCAAGAACTATTTTCTCAGACGATCAGCTAAATGTGTGTAAAGTGAGCTTTTGTTGCAGATTTTATAATACAAATTCAGTTGTGGCTCTTTCTTGTTTTAATTTATTGAACAGGGTCAAAGCGTTTCTTTTGATGTTGAAGGTTGCAGACCTGGTTGTGCCTGTGAGGAGCTAGCAAGAACAACCTTTTGGAGGTTAGATGGGTGTAAAGTCCCTATGTCCTTATCTAATCATTCATCCCTTTAAAATACAGTTTGTTTTTAATTGTTAATGCTGCCAATATGTCTTCACTCTAAAAATCTGACCCCCAAATGTGCTGAGGACGTGAGTGTAGTTTTCCCTGGCAACATAATAATAATAATCTGTCAATCTGTCCGTTCTTACGAGCTAAAATAAACTATTCTCAAACATCGTAGCGTAAAATGTGTGTCATACATCTCAAACGTAACATTCTTAAAAGCGTGACCTTGCTGTCAATTTTTCAGTCTGATGCAATAACAGCCGCATTCATAGAAGAGCTAATAAAGTTGTGTTGTGTGCTCGCCGCGCTTAGCTAGCACCAGCGCCGAGGAATGTTTATGGACCAGGGTAAAAGGACTTCATCAAAATTACATCACACGACACACTACAAACGCGCGCACCCCTTACCCAGAAGCGAACCCACGTGTCACGGTAGATGTCGACAGTTTTTGGTGTTTTTTCTTGGGTGGAATCCATGACTTCCTTCACTCCATTCCCCGATGCTATTTTTTACAGTTACGTGTTGTAGTGTTGGAAAAGTGTACAGTCAGAAGCGTCCGTGAAGGAGGCGTGACTCTGGTTTAGAAAAGCACGATCCTGATCCTCCAGCGCGCTCCAGCGCAAAAAGACAGTGTTGCAACTAGAACATTGCGAGAATAATCCAGATTTATCTTTTTATTATAGCCAGTGTTGGGAGTAACTAGTTACTTTTGTAACTAGTTACTGTAATATATTCCACTTTTCAGTAACTAAGTAGTGCAACTCATTACTTGTAAAAATGTTGATAATATATTACAGTTACAATCAGAGTAACTCAAGTTACTTTCATATAAATTAATTGCTTTTATATTTATTGAAAGCAACATTTCAGGACCAAAACACAACTAAAATACTGTCTGTTGCTTGAAGGTAAATCAAATATTATGAGGAAAACGTGTTGTGACATCAGATTTCCACAAATTAACCAGTAAACAAGTGTAAATGTAACAAGATTAGTGTTGTATAATGTCTTAACAAATGTGTGATTACCTCAAAGTAACTAAAAGTAGTGTAACTCAGTTACATTTCTGAGACAGTAATATTGTAATACAAATGTATTACATTTTTCTCCCTGTAACTAGTAATATATAATGTATTACAGTTTTAGAGTAACTTACCCAACACTGATTATAGCTGGGAAAAGTTTGACAAAAAAGTCTTACTTCAGTAGGCTATAATTCTATGTTCCCATTTTAAAGGTAGGCTAGATTTGATTATTCTCTATAACTGTGCAAAAATACATCTATTATACAATATTGGATGTATAATAATATGTATATGTAGGCTATGCATTTTTGTACCAAACATTTTTGTTGTTTGAAATGACGTAACATGAAAAATGGTATGTTGTCAATTATGAAATATGAGGAAAATGTGGGTTCTTGTAGGGGTGGGCAATATACCGATATATATTGTATATCAAGATATTTACTGGACATGATATGAATTATTTTGGACATATCGTAAATGTCGAGATATTATTATTCTGTGTAAAAAGACAAAAGGGACAAAGAGAATGATGAGATCAATCAATTTTTAAATGTGTTTTATGCATGGAATGTAGTTTCATTTAGTTTTATTCAGCAAAAGGCATGACCAACAGTAATTTATTCAAAGTAAATTCACATTACTGCTCTCTAATGAGCAGACTATGGGCTTAGAAAAAAATATTTCACTTAAAAATCTAATTTCAAAGATATCGAGATCTATATTGTGTATCAAGATATGAAAAAATATTTCAAGATATGCATTTTCTCCATATCGCCCAGCCCTAGTTTCTTGCATTGTTCCCTATGATATTATTTATTCTTTTGGATTCTATTGTTTGAAAAGACATAATTGTGCTCATTTTTAATCTTTTAATTGTTTCATTTTAAATATAATTTATTATAATAATTAATTTGATCTTAATTTGAACTTAATATAAACCTTAAAATCTAGTTGCTCTTCCTTGAGTACTAATTTTTCCTTCAGTTTTTTGTTTTGTTTTTTCTTATTTTTAATTTAAATGTAACTTTTACTTGAATACAATTTGGCTGCTCTGTACATCACTGCATTTCTTAACATAGAAAAGCTAAAAGAATATGCCCTGCCTGACTGTTGTCTAACCAAACATTTACCTCTCCTAGTAATAACAGTTCAAATCTCATAAACACTTCCACCGGTCTATGGTCCATCTCTGTAGAATTTACCAGTAAAAGTGTTCGGGTGTCTGACAGTCAGATGCACCAATGAGACTCAGTGTAGCAGATCTGTGGTCCAATAGGAGCCTGGCACAGCTGTGGGGGCGGGACTTTCTTCACCACAATGGCCGCTGCCAGCAGCAGCCGGGGCGAGCGTTCTTCTGCTTCTATATAATGTGGTTTTGGGGCTTCCAGAGCAGGTACACTATGTACTTTAGGTTATGCAGCGTCTGTTTTCTTCTATTTTTGCACATGGGCCACGGGTTTTCTGATGACGACCATGAGATGGAAGAATTTTTAAAGCGAGAGTTTTCCCTTTCTAAACCTTACCAAGGTATGTTTCAATTTGGTGAATATTTCTCTTTGAACATAATGTTTTTACATATATTTGTTAGTTCATTCATGCAGCTCGTATTAATGAATATTTATAATTGGTTAGTTAAAGATAATATATGATAAGATAATAATATGTGGAAGCACTGGTTCAGCTGTCTTTTATAATCTTTGTTGTTTGTCTTGTGCGTTTTCATATAGACCTTGAGTCTGGAATAAATAGATAAATAAATGATGATGATGGATACTGTGTGCCCCACATTTGGACCCTGTTGTTGTTGTTACTGGTCCTTTATTCTAGTTAAAAGAGTGCCTCTGCCTTTGTGCTGCTGCTGCTGCTGCTGGTCTGTTGCTGCTCTTTAGGTCAGACTAAGGTCATGGATCCTGATGATGGTTCGTGTTTTGCAGGTGTGGGATCTTTAGGCTCCTCCCACTGGGAGCTGATGGGCGATGCCATGGTAACCACTGAACAGGTGCGGCTCACACCTGACATGCAGAGCAGACAGGGGGCAGTGTGGAGCCGCGTGGTGAGCAAAACTAATCTCTCCTGCACATTGTCCGCCTTCTTAAAACTCAAAAGTCATAGTTAAAATTTGCAAGTGATAATGCTGTGGTAAAACATGCAGATATAATAATACAATAAATTCAGCTTCACTCAACACACACAGGACATTCAGAAGAAAAGTAATCAGACTATCAGCTATTCACAAACTAAAAGAACTAAATGTTTCACCTCATCTCCTCCTTCTGTTGTACAAAAGTCTTGTCCAGCCCATTCTGACATATTGCTCCACATGCTTTTATAATATGCTCACACTCAAAAATCGGACTACGCTCACTAAAACAACAAATATTGCCTCCAAGGTTATCGACCTTCAAACCCCCAACCTCACTCAGCTAAGCTCTAAAGCCATCACATGCATTACAAACACAATATTACAGGATCAGACTCACCCACTTCACCAGCATTTCACATTATTACCATCCGGACGCAGATACAGAACACTGAGATTCAACAGAGCACGCTTCAAAAACAGCTTCATCCCCTCAGCCACGAAACCTGAACACACAGTATTATAACACCTTTGTCATTGTTGCTGTCTTGTCATTATATGTTTGTAAATTGTCTTTGATGTTTGTAACAAGGCCTAACATAACTGTGTGCAGTTTGTGAAAATGAATTTCTCGTATAGGACAATAAAATAACTAACTAACTAATGATAATACAGTGGTCCCTCGTTTATCGCGGGGTGGGGTTCCAAGAATAACACGTGAAAGGCGAAACCCGCGAAGTAGTGATTTTCATTTTTTACCAGTAATTTCAGTTGATAACCTGCCTGGTTCTGATGTTTAGTGTCTTTTGTACAGGTAATAATGCGCTGAACACATGATTCACCGCGAGATACAACAGTGCGAGTCGTTTATGTGACGTTAAAGAGGGACGGTGCTGTGTGCGTTCGCCTGCTCTGCTTTTGGCACGTTGCCCGTCCCGCTGCGCTCCACAGTCGACCGCAGAGCCACGGATCACACGGGCTCCAGAGCCGACACAACACACATCCACTCTAGGAAGTCACAACACGCTCCTCAAACACATCTCTGAACTACACAAATGACGTTCCAGCGTGAACAAACGTATCATCGTAACTACGAGCTCAAAGAGTCAAATCTTCACCTGGAGAACGTCTGAGCGTCAGGTCAGCTTCCCCTGCATGATCCAAACTGTCTAAAGTTTTCTAAAAGAGCTTCTGTGCTGTTGCCTGTGAATGCTGCGATGTGATACGGTCCTCAAACTGTGCGTTTGAGAGAAAAGCACGCTACAGCGCAGTCTATAGGACCGCGCACTGTAAAAAAAAAAAGCAAAATAGCACACACAAAAATCGCGAAACAGCGAAGCCGTGTTAAGTGAACCGTGTTAGAGCGAGGGACCACTGTAATTATAAAGCACACAATCACTCCGTTCTAATGCACCACACACACACTCACACTCTCTCACCCACTCAATGCACACACATAAAACGTTATGTTCTTGTCTGTCTTTTGTCAATTATCTTGTTGTTTTTGTGTTTTGGCTGTTATTGCTGTAGGTCAGGGCTATTCAACTTAAGGCCCGGTTGCCAAATTGGCCCTCCAAAAATCTGATCCGGGCCCCAATTCACTTTCTTAATGTTACAAAAATATATATAGAAATTTCTTAAGAAAAAGTGACCAACTTAAATGTCTTTATTTGTCCATAAGTGCTTGAAATAGGCAATAGTTATAGATTTTATTTATATTTTTACCCCTTTGCTCTTGTTTTGTTGGCAAATCTTGTTTTACGACAGTTAAAATATGCTCAAGTAAAGATAAATATGACTTATTCTAAGCATTTATCCACTTATTATCCAGTTTAAAATGGTCACAATGGTTTTGCAGAGTATTCCTTAGACTTTAATTGACCCTATTTCAGTCCTGGTTTAATTCTGCTTTAGACCTTGTTTGGCGTGGTTCAGATTTGGTTATTACTAGTTTTTAATTCGTGGTTTAACGCTGATTTGAACATTTTGTAGAGCAATAAAAATAGACCTCAGCATTAGTAATTATCACTGCAGAAACAAATCTCATCCTCTGAATATTTGGCACAACCTCGTGTCAAAAGCAGATTGTGCAACTTCTCTGTCCTTTGGAAAATAAAGTTGAATAGCCCTGCTGTAGGTGATGATGATGTGCTTTGTATGTAATTGTTTTTGCCTCTTTTCTCAATTAAAAAACAACAACAAACTGCTCTCTCTGTAAAATGTTATGCATCTGTCCAGTTTGAATGAATAGATTAGTGTTTGTCAAAGGAAATGCAGTGTATTGACACTTGCTATATATTTTTTCAAACTGTGTTGTCTGTGTTTCCAGCCTTGTCATCTGAAAGACTGGGAAATGCAAGTGCACTTTAAAATCCACGGCCAGGGAAAGAAGAACCTGAACGGTGATGGCCTGGCCGTCTGGTACACCAAAGAACGGATGCAGAAAGGTGACATTCGATAGCTCACTGTATGATATTAGTATTTGTATTGTAAAGTAAATAACTGTTCTGATGTTGTCTTTGGCAGGTCCTGTTTTTGGAAACATGGACAACTTTACGGGTCTGGGTGTGTTTGTTGATACATATCCCAATGAAGAAAAACACTTAGAGGTTTGTGTGCTGAAATATAGTTATATAACATTAGAACATGTAAAATTACTCATATTTTGAACCATGTTTTGGTTACAGGCTCAGAAGAAAAGATACACTCCTCGCACTGAGGTAACTATTGCTATTGCACGTTAAAGGACAAATATTATGCATTTTTTGTGTGTTGTTCTTGTCTCTCAAACGTGCTCCCGAACACCTCCTCTTAGGGCTGGGTTAAAGGGAAAAAAAATTTAAATCATGATTTTCTTAGAGCCAGATTATGGTTTTGATTTTATTACAATTCTTAGACTATTTTCTGTTGCCTTTGAGGTAAATAAAATCATCTCCAGAAAGTTTTCACTTCATTACGATTGCCTTTGCTGTCCAAACAACCTCAGTTCTTCAATAACATTTTTTAACGTTGTGTTGCCTCTAAACAAGTGTTTATTTTGTCATATTTTCAGAGTTTTTCTAACCTTCATAACGACTTTCAGACATGAAAATTCCATGTTTCAGTCATAAATGTATATATTTTTGTAAATCACACCTGGAAAAAGTGCTAAAATTAATCTCTTTTACAACACAAAAAAAAGAAGCCCACTTAACAACTGAGGCTAAGAGAAGTAGATGGCAAAAAATATGCTGTGTTTGAACAGACAGGTAATAACGATACGACGATTTCATCAAAAAAGGAGATTGTGACAGAGATGAGCCCATGATTCAGTTTTTTTTCACACTATTGCCCAACCCTAAATAAACTTTGGAATCTCATGCATCAAAACCAATAAAAACAGTGCTGTAAATCACAGTGACCGCCATCAAATATTATATAAATAATAATATATTATATAAATAATATATATATTATTATACACAAATCGAGTCTGGATGATTTATGGAGTTAAAAACAGAGCAGAAGATCTCAGACATCTATCTATGACATCACAGATCAAGTACATTCAGAACAGTGTTTTGGGGGGAATGAAACATTTCTCACAGACAAAACTTCAGCAGTGTTTTTGATGAAGAAGAAAATTTAGAATAATATTAAAAACTCAAAAAGTTGATTTTGCATAATAATATGTGTTAAAATACACTCAACATATACATAATAATGCTTTGTTTTCTCCACAAGAGGATTTTCCCTCTTGTTTTGGCCATGGTTGGCAACGGCACAATCAGTTATGACCATGAGAGAGACGGACGGCCCACAGAGCTCGGCGCCTGCAACGCCATGGTGCGCAACCTCAAACACGACACGTTTCTTTTCATCCGATACGTCAGCCGCAGACTCACGGTAAGAAACACACCTGTCAGTGTTAATGGCTTTGTTTTAACATTATAACAGGATTCCCACGCATCCTGGAAAACCTAGAAAATCTGGAAAGTGATTAGCACATTTTCCAGTCATGGAAAACACATGGAAAATGAGAAAAACAACCAAATGTCATGGGAAAAAAATGTTTTCCTGGAAAATATTGGGCCCAATAAAAAATGTGATAAATAAAAACAGTGCGCAAACAAATAAACCAGATTTTTTAATTGTGCACAGCCGAATCGAAAAGGCCTTACGTGTAGCTAGTAGAGGTAAGATCGGGCCTAAAAAATCTAGCCCGACCCGGCCCAGGCCCGCTGGTATTAAAGCCCGACCCAGCCCGAGCCCGACCAATTACCTTGATTGCAGGCCCGAGCCCGAAGCAAGCCCGAAATTTTTATATTTAATTTGTGAGGAGGAGGAGGAGGAGGGGAGGGGTGCGTTCACGTGCGCAGGGCGGCTCCTGTTTAGTTCAGCACCTTCTCTCTTTTATCAGAATTATTTCTTTTTTAACAAGGGGCTACGTTCTGAAAATAACCCACAGAGTGGTCGTGTTTTTTTATTTTATTTTTTTACAGTAATTTCAGTAGCCAATAGACCGTTCACCACACACGTTACACTTTTCTCAAACAGGCGTTCACATTTTCTCTCTTGTTTAAACAAACAACGGTCCAAACATTCGTATACGTTGCTTCAGTGATGTGCGAATTTGGGTGGATCAAGTAGTGGCCAAGACGCGCGCGACCGCGGGGGTTTCCAGCGGCTGGACCATCCTGTTAGGACCGGAGCACGGACTGCACGGACTGTTTTTGGACACGGTGAGCGGACACGGCTCTGCCAAGACTTTAAACACATGGACAGCGTTCGTTTTGTGGATTTATTTCTTCAGAGAAGCCAGGTGCCAAAGCGTGACAGGGATTCTCAGTGAGGTAAGTGTCTGTGCTTAGCTGCAGCTCGTACGTGGATTCGTGCGTTGTGGTAGTTTTGCGTGGTAAATGCGAGGCTGTAGTGTTTTGGACACAGATTGTTCGTGCGTTGTTGCTTCATGCTCATTCATCGCTGTGTCAGTGGCTCTTTGCACGGTCCTGGGATAGTCCTGGTTGAGTTCTCGGTTGGTCCTGGCTGAGGCTGCGTCAGGTCAGCTCCTCCTGATCTAAGCAGCCGTAAGTTTTCTAAAAGAGTTTCTGTGCTGTTGTCTGTGAATGCTGGTGCCTTGAAACGGTCCCCAAACTATGTGTTTTAGTGCAAAGCACGCTTGTATTAACACTGCGTAGACCTGGACCAGGATCTCGCGCTGTACACTGTAAAAAACAGCGATATAGCGAGGGAACACAAAGTCAGCGAGAGAGAAGCAAGAGCCCGACCCAACCCGACCCGAACGTAATAATAGACATTTCTGGGCCCGACCCGGCCCGAATTTCAGCTGGGTCGGGCCCGGGCTCGGGCTTAAGATCTTACCTCTAGTAGTTAGTAAAAAAAAAAAAAAAAAAAACGCCTTCGTACCAACGTAAAACTGCTAAACAACAATGGATCTGCAAACCCAGATTGTAAAAATTTACCCCCCCCCCCCCCCCCCACACACACCTCATTTATCGTTTTTCAATTTGGCTGTTTGTTTTAATTGGAAGCAGATATTTTTTTACAAAAGGTAAGCCTAGGTAAAGTATCAAAAAACATGATTTTATTCTCCTGTTCTTCAGCCACTGGAAGCCTCAGGATGCACCAAAATTTACTTAATGAAAAAAAAAATCTCCTTAATGAAAAAAAATCTCGGGGAAGGACCCTCAGACCCCCCACTCATGTTTTTCTCCCTGCATCACGGCCAAAATACTGTAACTGTGATGCTCAGGAAACGGCTATCAAAGTGAACCGCGGCTTTACAAATTGCTCCTGTTTGATAAGATCAAATTTTGATTGAGAAGTGTCCATTCGACTATGTTTTACTTTGATTGTCATAAATGTGGACTATTGAGATGTCACAAACTTGGCAAAACAGGTTAAATATTGGTGATGTCGATGTCATGATTACATAAAATCCTTGTTGTGAAATGTTCTGGAAAATGTTTGGAAACGTGTGGAAACCCTGTGTAAACTTGATTTTATTTACTTTATTAGGTGATGATAGACATAGACGGACAGCACGAGTGGAGGGACTGTTTAGACTTACCAGGAGTGCGTCTGCCACGAGGTTTCTACTTTGGAGCTTCAGCCTTGACTGGAGATCTCACAGGTGAACAAACACTGATGTAAAACAAATCAAGACTGTAATATCACACATTTTTAGTTTGCCCAATGTCAAATCAATAGTTGGAAGTTACTCATCATAGATACATACAGCTAACCCCACAGTAATGTCAACAAAATGTGACTATTTCTTTTTTTTTCATCTTTATCACATAGATAATCATGACATAATTTCAATGAAGCTTTATCAGATCACAGTGCTGAGTCGAAAAAACCAAGACGAAGACGAAGAGGAAATAACTGTGCCAAGTGTGGACAACATTGAACTACTCAGACGTAAGTTCTGCTGTGTAACTTTCGGCATTGGAAAAAGGAATAAGATCATGGAGACAAGTAACTATTTCTCCTGTAAAGGTTAAACACACAAAAATAGGAAAAAGCAGTTAGCGTTTGAAATAAATATAAACAACCATGACTGTGCTAAATATTGAGTTTGTTGGTAACATGTAAAAAAAAGGTAAACAGTGCTTACAAGCAGGAAAATGCATCAAAATTACAATACAACATTATTAAAAAATAAATAAAAAATCTGCGTAAAATTTACTCTAAAAGAAGTAAAGAAATAAAGAGTGCAGACAAAGTACTTCAGTCATATGCACAGACAAAAAGAAATGTTTTGAGTCTAGATTTAAACATTGTCACAGTGGAGGCCTGTCTTACATCTTCAGAAAGACTGTTCCAGAGCTTAGCTGCAGAAAAACTGAAACGCTGATTCTCCATGTTTAGTCCTGACTCTGGCACCAGCAGGAGGCCGGTCCCTGAGGTCCTCAGAGTGCGTGTCAGAGATGTACTTTGGTGCTAGTCCATGGAGAGACTTGAACACAAGCAGAGCTGTTTTAAAGTCTATTCTCTGAGACGAACACGTGGCCAGATGCTCTATTTTTGTACATCATCTGGATTTTCTAAGCAAAAGTCTGTATTGTTGTCGTGACAACAGAAAGCTGTTTTACTAAAAAAGCTCTGTGCATGGAACATCAGTTGGCTGCTTCTTCTTCTTCTATGCTTATAAGCATTTCCTGTTCAGTTCATTTCTATGAAGTTTTCACTAAACCATTTTAAAACGAATAAATACTCGGAAGATCAGGCAATTAACACAGTGTTGTGGGAATGTTACAGAAAGCATGTTAGACTTTACAAATCAGAAAAATATTTCACCATAAGACACTTGTATTTAAAGTGCGTATGACAGGTTTTGCAATTTTCCAAGTTTAGTTAATTTGCAGATGAATACTTCTTGTAAACGTAAATGATTTCATGAATAAGAACAAGTTTGTGAAGAAAAGTTGAAAATATGTTGAAAATAACACGAATCAAGCAGTTCTAAACTGATGACATTACACTGGGAAGATGTAACATTTACAATTTTCTCAAGAACTAATTATATGAACCTGAAGTGTTTCTAGTTTTATATCATATTTTGTTCCAGTGAAAGACAAAGAAGAGGGATGGAGCAGCGTCGCTATTTTCTTCACCGTCCTGTTCTCTATGGTGGGCTGTGTGTTTCTGATTGTCATGGGATTAGTTTTGTACGGCCACTGGAACGAAACCAGACGTAAGCGCTTCTATTGACGAGAGCGACGAGTCCGTGGTCCACCTGAACATTTACCGCTGGACCAGAGGAGGACACTGTTTAAGCTGCTGTGAACCACTCTGATTACGTCACTGGAAAGAAAGAAAGTGTAGCTGGAAACACCGACCCAGCCTTACCATTTTACAGAATATTGTGTGCAATTTTTTACCTGATGTACTGTATGTTTGAACGAATGTCTGCCTGTCCTTTGACCCTAAACAAAACAATGTAGAAATGCTTGAAGTTGCATGTTCGGATTTTAAATGAATTTTAATTGATAGAGTTTACCTACATTTGTATTTTAAAGCTTCAACTATTTATTTATTTATATTAATTTATTATTACATTGCATATTTATTAGTGGTTGTTCAGCTTCCTGTTTTAACCACAATAAAAGTCATATTTATTAACAATGCGTTCAGTGCTGCTTGTTTTAAAAGATGTACAGTATGCTTTATTTCAGTTTTTACAACCGTGAACATGTTTAATACCTCACCAAAGGACCGAAGCGTGTTTATGAAAGGATGTTTTTGTGTCTAATGCTAAAGGTTTGCACCAATGACTTATAATGACTAGATAAAGTGTAGCCGTGGTAACCTAAAATTTTTTATCACGATATAAAGAACATGCGACATGATATTATTGACGGTATAGCTAAAGCTGCAGAGGGTCCACAAGCAGGAGTGAGGTGTGGCCAGAACAGATGGTGTTAAGATAGCAGACTGTATACATTCTCCTCCTTTGACCTTGTGTCAAATATTAACTTAAAAAATGATATTGTACTTTTTAATTTGCAAGTTACCACAAAGAAACGGCAACAATCACTGGCGTCTTTATTTTCCCAATGCAGTTATGCCGCTTCCTGGTTGGCATAAATTTCTCAAATCCTTAAACTGAACCAAATTAACTTAACCTAACCCTAATCTTACCCAAATCCCTAAAGTAAATGTTTTAAAATATAAACTTTTGCTAGCATAGCCAACAAGGCAAAGTGATGGTGTATGGCATAACTGGTTGGAGACAAAAATCAGGCCAATCACTGACACACGTCTATGCTCTACTTCCTGAACAACAAAACAACCAGAACGCAGTGATTGGTTACATTGGTTACAAGTCCCACCTTCTGTAAGCGAACATACCCCAATGATGCAATGTCAGACGATTTCCACAAAGTGAAATAAAACCGTCTGATGCATTAGGCTAAGAAAAACCCACAAAAATCAGGCAGTTGAAAGTCAAGTTTTTTATTAAAAAAATAAAATACAAATGATGACCTAAAGAGTACACAGCAGACTCACTTAAAACAAAGCCAGTCTTCTACTTCAGTGCGTCTCCGACTTGAGTCACTCAGACTTGTTTTGGGGATTTAGACGACATGGGAGCAGTTCTGTTTTTCTGTCCCTAAAGCCAGGGCTTTTGATTTTACACAAAACAAAAAACATGGCACGTATATCATTTGAAATGCTGAAAGTAAAAAACAAAAACATAGTAAATGTCATTGGGACAGAGGTTATAAATGCTGTCTGTGTTCCAGGTCGAGGTCATTCATATGTATAATACATTTATATCATGTATTAGTAATGGAATAACTGATGAGTAAAGGCAATAGTTAGATATTCATTCTGTGAAAATTATGACCAAAGACAGAAAACACACTCAAACTCAGTGAGTGCCAAATATTTGCACACAAATGTACAATCCAAGTTAACTAAATCATCACAATCTTTACTCGGCATCTACATCCTAACAATCCAAATACAAACATGCCGTTAGTATGATGGTGCATAAAAGATTCTCACGTTAAAATACGGAAACTGCAGCCACACCATAAACCCGCACGCACATTTCCTCTTCACATCCGCACACAAACACAAAGATTACAGTTCTGCGCAGTGCCACAAGTAGAGCTGATTGGGCTTCTTCAGGTACTCACAGGGAAAAAACAGAGAAGAAGGGTGCAGCATTTAACAGTCAAGTTATTTTTTTGTTTTTTTGCATAGCCTCGAGTTAGGAAATATGAAAGACGCAAAAAGATTATGTTATTACAGATCCAGACTATGACAGATCTCCTTTGGCTTAACACAATGTGAACGTGTGGGTAATGTTAATGTTAATGTTTGGTTTTAAAATAACATGAACATGAAAAGGACAAGAACAATGTGGGACAGTGAATTTTTCATTCTACAAAAACAGTGCCTTTTTAACTCACAAAAATGGAAAAATATAGCTGTTGGAATTAGATTTTTCTTCTTAGATTTTAACTCTTTAGTTTTGTGTGGGATTTTAGTTTCTCAAATCAGCAGCTTGGTAACAGGAGTGACATTTTCAAACACTTTAGCAAACTGCTAATTTACTGATACATGTCAAATTTAATTAACATCGAAGAACTTTAAGAGACTATACACATTTTAACAACAAAATAACTTTATATCAATTTCCCTCTAGCACCGATCTCTTTAGTTCACAATGTCCTGTCTGGGTCTAATACATGTGTTCTGTTTGTTCACCTGTTGTTTGCTGTTAGCAGACAGACACATCTCGCTCCTAACAGTTTAAAAAAAGCCTTAAGGCTTTGTATTATGTAAAATCTACTTCTGAGTGTAAACTAGTACGCGTGTTCTCATCATTACTTTACCAAATTGTATTTGGATAGATAGATTCTTGCATGTTTGAGTAATCTTGTGTTGTCCCTTGTTCTGCAGTTGATGCTCCAGTGCTCAGAAAACCTCTGTGTTCACCTACCACCTCCCCGCCCACTTGTCTGTATTTACTTGCGATTGCTCAAAACTTAGGAAACAAACAAGGTTCAAAATTGTCATGCAGACACTTCCCAACAACAAATATGTTGCTTATTAAAGTGCAGTTTAACAATGAAGAGGCGGGGCTTATTAGTTCTGCAGTTTTAAACAGGAAGTCAGTGGACCGGTTTCTATTTCTAAGCAGTTTTAGGTCATTTTTGTGTTTTGTAATAGACAGAATGTGAATTCTTGATCTGCTTATGCCAAAATTTCTAGCTAAATATACAGTAGAGATAAATCACAGTAGGTCCCAAGTGTACACACGTGTACAGATGTAGAAATAATTAATATGAATTACTTATGTTTGTTTCCTTTTTTAAGGCAGAAAAATCAAGTAAGACTTTTAACTTTTTGAAAACATGTATTCAACAATATTCTGCCAAATGTAACTGTGATGTGTCCGTTTGATCGAAGACATTTTACTGACGGACGATAACAAGAATGACCATAAAAACTCAAGGACATCTGAAATGAAATGATCACTGTTTCTAACTAATGTATTTTCATGACTAAAACAATGTGAAGCAAAGAGATTACATTGAGAACAAGCATATCCTTTTTTCATGTTTTAGTCTACAATTTTAGTCTACAATGAGACATGCCAAACCCACACTTTTGAAATTCTGAACTTGATAACAATGGCATAAATAGCATTGAAATTGGCTGAAGTTGTATTGAACAACCCACATTTTCAAACTTTATATGATTTTTGTTTAAAGTGAGCTTACTGCTATGTGTTTAGGAGAAACTTTAATGTGTGAAAATCAGTAATTTATATTTTCAATAGAAGTAGGTCCATTTACTTCCTCTTTGTAGGATTTTAATGCAACAAGCAGCAGGTTTTATTATTTGTTGTAGTTGTTATGACTATTTTGAACTATACATGCTTACTATGAATCTGGATATTTGAAATAATCCCAATTACGTACAACAAGTGGGCGGAGATAGGTGGTAGGTGAGAACATGCATGAAGCATTTTTAATAAAACTTTGAGTAACTAATGATGAGAGAAGACAGTTATAACAAGGTAAAAACTAGTCTGATAATGTCGCACCAAGGCACCATTTTTGTAGTAAAAGTAACAATCCTAGAGCGTCACACAGAGAGAATAAACTCAGTAATCGTACAGTCAATCTCTGGTGGGTTTCAATTCATAAAAACATACATAAATTGGTGGATGTCGTAGCCCTTGTTTTGGGTAAACATGTACTTTCTCCAAACTATTCTACACTCACGCACACGTCGATCTTATTAGTAGAAAATCTACATAAACATATCCAAAAATGTAGGGAAAAGTGTCTATTTTAAGATGCTGAAGAACATCAAATATACCAACCAAGTATACACACATACAAACGTAACGTCTTGTTTTATGTCTAGCTTCCTGAAGAGACACGTGAAGCTTTAAAAATGATGTGGTTTAAACAGTTTGAAGCCACATCCTTTTCCCTACAGACGACAAAGCGAGCGTTTTACTTTCGATACAAAAACATCTCTATACAATCGCTTTAAAAAATATTGTAAAAAAAAAACACCTTCCATTTTCATCTTTATTCTGCACGTTTTGTGTCTGTCCTGCGTTTCTACCGATAGTTCTGTATTTCAGAGAAGTGAGAGTCTCGTCAACAGGTTTAACTACTTCTACGAAAACCACATGAAAAGCTTATTATTGCTTCAAATTGTTTAATATGTAACTAGAAGACAATTCCCTCAGGGAGTCATTTAGTGGTTCTGTTTGTACTCAGTGGAGTTTTTTTTGCAGCAGATGAGATCACAACATTTAAAAACAGCAAGCAGTAATATTAGATGTTTTAAAAGAGCAACAAACGCAAATTTAACAATGGCAACTTAACCTGACTTTAAAAATAAGATGAGTTTGCCAGGCTGATTGGATGATATTGTGGTTATTGCGACCCCTAAATTCATATCAGTGTCGTCACCTGACTTTGCAGCTAGACTGGGCAATATATTAAATTTTAGAACAAAATCACGAATGCATGTTTGAAAAGATGCAAAATTGAATATCGATGTGTCATTTTAGTAGTTCAGAAAAATGCTTTGAAAAGAAAATGTTTTAAATACAAATAAACAACTGTTTGCAAATAACTATAGTAAAAGTAAATAATTTTCATTAATTGTTACATTCAGATTTTGTCTTAAAGTTGGGTTTAGCTAATCCCAAGTTGAATCCCATTAACTTTGTTCTCCACTGTATCAACCAAGTTATAAATGTGACTATAGCATTAGATTATTGATCTGGTTGCCATTTCTGCTGCTGACAAATGTTGTGACGTCATCTTGCGTAACCTCAAAATAGAAATAACATTTGCTTTCTGTAAAATATATTCATCATCATACATCTTAGAAACAACAAACAGGCTAGCGACAGCCTTGCAAAGTATTAAATAACCTGCAGCGGCCAAGAGCGGCTTCACGTCTCTTTTAAAAGCTCCCATGCTCTGCTGTCAACGGAAACTGTCTGCCACTGCAAATGACACTTTGAAAACAAAGTCAAGCTATTATCAGAAGCTTGTTTGGCTCATCGTCTGAAAAACTGCATTACTTAAAGGGACATATCATGCAAGATCTACTTTTCTTGTTTTTTAACCATCTATAAGAGTATTTACTCAGAGTTGTGTTTGGGTAGTGTCATGCATGTTTGAGTAATCTTGTATTGCCCTGCAGCTGAATTTCGACTGCTCAGAAAGTTCCTGTTTGGTCAGTGCTAGAATCTCAGGTTCAGAGACAGGTAAGTTTAGAAAAAGAGCTTGGGTAAAAGTTACAGTAAAAACATAACGTTTAAGCCTGTCATTCCCCAATTTTAGTCCAAATTTGATGGCCAGAAGCTTCTGCGCAAGTGCATAAATGTTACGAGACAAACAACATAAATAAGCCATCTTTATCAATTTCTTTTTAAATAGTTTAAGGTAAATATGAGCTCAACATTTGTGAAAACACACACAAATTAATGTTATGATGCTTTCTTGACGTTTTTATCTCATATGAGGTGATCCAAGGCTGCAACTGACAGAACATTTTAGCCGTTTCTAGGAGCTTAAATAATGAAAATGTTAAAATATAGTCAAGCTAACAGCTAGCTAGCATGATTGACTCAAGTTCGGCAAATGATTCTGATTGGGGAATGACAAGGCCTGGTTAGCAACAGAAAAAAAAGTCATTACCTTAGCAACCGGCTCACTTTGTCTCTCCGGACCAGACTATCTAGCACTAACCTTTCTGTTTTCACCTACCAACTATAAACACATACGTAAAAACACAATATGTCCCCTTTAAATACTAACATAGAAGTGCCAAAAAGCCGTGTAACTGACAAATACCACTGAAGTCCATTGGGTTTACTTTGTACAAATACACAATCACTACTTTTCACACCAGCAACTCAAAAGAAACATTGAGATCTGTGACATTTACTAAAGCACAGTTGGCTGGGTATAAAAAAACATGTTTCTTTTAGACGTTTCAAGCAACTGATGTTCGGGCGACACATCTCACTTTGACGCAACAACAGGCAGCAACAATCAATCGCAGCATAGCCACCACAAGGCTTTTTATTGATTGAATTTTGGTGGCTGACTGTGCCCTCTCGTCTGTCGCTACTTTGAATGACACGTGGATGCACTGCACAAGTCCGATGCATCGAAATCCATAAGTTATGTAAGCAAACCACTCAAACACCCATGCTAGCTGTGTGTAATATGAGAAAATTTAAGATACTACAATAAAAAAGACTAGCTATGTTCTAGGGATGGAACGATACCAAAATTGTGTCAAATAAATTCTGGTGTTGGGTTCGATCCTCATGTGTAAGTTCATAGCTGTTTTTGGGTTGATTCTACTGTCATTTCTCAGTTAGAGGAAGTAAACAGCTGTTTGTTATGTTCTTATGTAATGAAGTTTTGCCATTCGTCCCTTTTGGTTTTACGAAAATTGACCCAGAAATGACCTTTTTTCTTACTTATTTCCCTAAAACTACATTAATCAGGGTTCCCAAGCATCCTGGAAAACCTAACAAATATGTTGTCAAATTCCCAGTCATGGAAAATAAAATGTTGTCCTGGAATAAGATTTAGTCTATCATAAAATAATGTGCAAACTCCATACATTTTCAATGTAAGGTAAGCAATGTAGATGATGTCAATGCAAAATTTGGTAGTAACATAAAGGCCTATAGTAACTCTTCATTGAAACATAAAAGTGGTGTATTACTACCTAAGCTAAAACCTTATTTTTCATTATTTCATCAATCAATATGTTGTCCACTCGGTCAGATTGACAAAAGTTATCAGAATGCAAGAAATATCATCATTTGGGGTCAAATTTTCCTGAGGGAGAACCCCCAGGCCCCCCACTTTTCTGGTTATGTTAGACTGCCATAGACTTTCCAAATGATCTAAAAAATGCTAATGTAGATGTTGTGATTACCTAAAATCTTCTTTGGAATGTCTTGGAAAATATTTTGAAATATGAGTGGGAACCCTGTTAAAGCAGTAATATTATTTATTGAAAAGCAAATTCACAGAAAAAGTAGTTTGCTTAACAAAATCCGAAAACACAACGGAATCGTGACCCAGACAAGAATCAAATCGAGACAAAACAGAATCGTCCCATCCCAACTAGGTTCAGTTTTTCTGCACTATTTGGGGGTAACCGGATTTGCTCTGGATGTCCCCATGGGCTTCACACCAGATGCTGGTTACATGACCTCAGAGCTGACATCACTACGCAGCTGTGCCCCAGATTCCACCGGCCACACACACTGTAAACTCAGGAAGCAAAGTCCGCCCGACGGCAAGAAGTAGGCTCTTGTTTTTGTTTATCCACCGTCTCCCTTTGATAGCTTGTAGAAGAAGAAATGGTGTTGACCAATTTTGGCAAGCTACAAGCAGGCAGCATTAGTAGAGAGTAAATTTTCAAGCAGCTCTCTAAACAGAAATGGGGCAAGACATTTGACTGTAAATTGACCAGGCTAATTCTGAAGAAACAACAGTTAGTTCTCCTTTTCTTAAAAAAAAAAAATAGTCCATATAAAGCAAAACAAAAAAAACTGTTAATTGCTTTGAAATATTTCACATCAGACAAAAGCAGAATATGTTGAATCTAGATCAACTTCCCCTTCTCCTTTTGTCTTGCTTAAAGCTTAACGTCCATCATGAAAACATAACATTCCCCGTAAAAGTGGCTGCAGCTTGTCGCCTCTACAAAACCAGAAAGTTGCATGAGTGAGCTGGTTAGTGGGTAAAACCTTAGTTCAAACCATGTGATCTGCGGAGCTGGTGTTTGCGCTCTGGCTGGGCATTTCGGTGGTGGTACTAAGCTCCTTTGGTATAAAAGGCTGCTGCTGTTGCCGGGCGGAGCAGTAGTCCCCACCTGTGGCCATACAAGTGCGGTGCTCCTCGTCACTGTCCTCATCATCGTCCACTTGACACACGCAAACCTCGATCCCTGAATCACCTGTAACGTGACGACGGCGCGTGTTCAGCTCCTCGTCTTCCTCCGCGGCTTCACTGTCCTCGGGCAGGACCAGAGCTTGGACCGGCAGGGACGCTGCTCCCTGGTCTGACGCAGAAGAAGAGGACTCTGGTTCCTCCACAGCCTCTGCTTCTGTTGTGTTTACCTGGGACTGTGGAGAAGCCCCTGAGCGTCGTCTGGAGGGTTTTCTGAATATGGGGGAGGCGGTGTTGGGGGTGGCCAACCACTTCTTCATAGTCAGGAAGTTTGCAGTCGTTCCAAAATCCTAGAAAAAATGTCATAAATAAAATAAATATTACATACATAAAAATAATAAATATTACATATTTTAAAAAAGAAAAAACAAATATTTTGTCTGTTTTTTTTCTGTTTAAGTAACACTAATTTTCCATTGGTTTAAATTGTAATTCTTTATTATCTAAAACTCCTTGTTCAAAATGCAGACTTGATAGGTCCAGATACAGATGGGTTGATATGGATTTTCCAGAACAGATATCCTCCTGCTGCGCCTGATATTTCTGATAGATTTACATTTTAAAATCTATAGGACAGCTCACAAACGTTTTACCTTTTACTTTAGTCAAATTAAATACAAAATGTAAATAACTAGAACATAAAATATTCTGAGTATTATTATTTAATTTTCATGCAATCATTTTTTAATAATGATGTAACAATTGCATAGGACGAACCAGATGCACTGTTTCAAGTGCTATAGCACAAGGACTAATTTTCAACACCTGTCCACAGGAGGTTTTAAACAGATACAAAGATTAAAACAGTAACAATTTACTGTGTGATGCTTTGAGGACAAATTGGAACTGACATCAACAGAGACTACTATAATATACCATTATTTCTATATTGGCCTATACCGATACTGTTCAGATGTAAGAGGATATAGATTAAGCTCTGAGATCTTCTGCTGTTTTTAATACCAAAAATCACTGCCAGACTCATTTAGAACATTTTTGCTATCACGTCACTTTCATTACAACTGCACGCCTCTATTAGCAAGTCAGTTAAAAGCTAGCATCAGATGAATTATGTTAACATCGCTGCTTTCTGTAGAAAGTGTCAAATACTGACAGCATTGGCTTTAGCAGGGGGACATAACAGTTACAGCATAAACTATTTTTTGCCAACTAGTTTAGTTCTATGTTATAAAAAAACAAAGTAAAGGTAATCTAAAATAGGCTCCTTAAAGCAGATTTTAGCTTTAGAGTAGAGAAATCATAAAGACACAGATACTCACTCAAATTAAGTGGAGGGGAGAGATAAAGGAGCTGGAGGCCCCTTGGTAGGCCATCAGGCTGATTTCACGCTGACGTTGCTCCTGCTGCAGGCGCATCTTGACTCTTCTGTGACGGTAGGCACAGCAGCAGCTAAGCATGATAATCAGGGTCCAAACCAGCCAGAACCCTACAGGAGACAGGCTTGTTCAGAACCAACAGACCTCAAATCCACGGGTGATGTAGGAGAGATAATTCAGGCACTGTTGCTGTAGCAATTAACATTTCAAAACAGAATACTGCCAGAAGTCCCCAAAATATCACAAGAGACAGGAAGTTGAAAATGCACTTTATCTGGTAGGCTTAGGAATTAACTATTAGGAAAAAACAAATACAGTTACTCAAATACTCACACCAAAGTTCATAGTAGTAGGTGCAGCATTCTGTTTCCCCACAGCAGTAGCCCATCTCACACCGATACTGCTCATTATTTACCCCAAAACAGAACTCTTTTGCCTAAAAAAACAAGACATTAAGCACAAAGTTTAGAAGCTAAGCCAAACCAACATCTGTTGTAATGTTTGTCTTTTTAGACTTGTGCAAAACCCCCTCAGTTGCCTAGTGTGCTTACTCTCTTCAAAACAAATTTGATATGTCTATGTCATTGTAACAAAGTATGCAGCTAAAGTATGCAGCTATGTTTCATTGTAGTGTCTCCTTACTGTGGCCAAACAGCTGTAGTGTAGTTGTGGGTTGTGTGTGTGATATGCAACAAGAAAACAGACGTCATTTGAAGAGAATGGAAAACAAAGTTATGAGCACCATAACTATAATGTTTTGTTGAAATTTAAGGGCTGTATTTAAGTCAGTTTGGCTTTTACTAGCTTTAGCCTACATTGACATCACTATGAATAAACACTTGCCGGATGTCACCATTAGCAAGAGCTAATCTTTTAGTGCTGTGTGTGATTTAAACTAGGTTAAACTCATTTTAGCAGCCTTTCCATTGCTTGTAAATAATCAACATATGAGTCTAACACTGACGTCAGCCTGGGTGTAGCAGTAGTGAGCTGTGCCCTTCCCTTTCCTTTGTGGAGGAGACAAAAAGCACAAGGCCTAGGCCCAGAGTCCCCGGGTTTTCCTGCGAGTCCCGCCGACCCCGAGAGCACCGCGGCGGCTTACCTGCGCCAGACAGGCCCCCGCGCAGAGCAGACCTACAAAGGATCCCAGTGTTTTCTGCGGCATCTCTCCGGGTTCACAGCCTCGGACACGACGGGAATCATATAGATAGTCCTCGGTTAAATAAATACGTGTGGAGGTGACAGCAGAAACCGATTCTGTTGAAGCTTGTTTTTGTTGCTCCTGGAAAGGCGGCGAGTAGTGAGAAACTTAAAGGTTGAGGCTGGCGGGGGCGCTGTTTACCAGCTGTTATGAGCAAAACAATGAAGCGGTTTCGTCATCATCAAACAGGTGCAAACACACTCTTTAAACACACATGCGACCTAAGTCTACGGGAATTTGTACCTATTTACAACAAGAAGCTCAGTACAGAGTGGGTTTTATTTAACTAGGTCTTCTTTTTATAAGACACGTTTCAAAGTTTTAAAACAATATTTTTTGGAAGAACATTAATGACATTCTGGAGGTGAAAAGTTAACTGCAAAAATACATAGTTAAAACCACACTACAGAAAGTCAGTTGGCTTTTGTTTACAATAGCTAATTGTGTACATAAGAGCACTCCTGTTAGCGTTTAACACATAACAGGTATTTTGATAATGTGGCATGTCTCTAACATATTTTAGAGACATTCACCACACTTACTGTTCTCTCCTGATCTTCCAGATATTTAATCATTTTAGACTTACAAAGTGAAAAACCCATAGAAAGTAATAGAACAGGAAATGCCCCTTGTATAAGTTAGTTATTTTGAATATAATCAAGTTAACTGACTTGGCTAACTAAGAGCATCTTTTTAAATTAGGTACAGGTAGAGGTCCTCCTCTAGGTCAAATCATGGTCATTTTGTGGATAAATGCAGTGTTGGGGGTAACTTAGTTACTGTGAAAATAGTTAGGCTAGTAACAAAACACTCATAGTTACTTTAAACTAAAGTACAAACAAATCTCAAAAGTAACTTATTGTGTGAGATAAAATGGCTCAGAGACACCAGAGCTGGAACAGGACCAGAATAATTTTTATTGTTGATTTTATTTACTTTGAGCCTATTTAAGCAACTCATTTGTTGTTTACCTAATTTGGTGGAGTAACTAAGTAGTAGTGTAACTAATTTAAAGTAATATGTAACTAATTACTTTTTCATACTTTTCCCCAATAGTGATAAAATGTAGTCTGATACTTCTGAGTAGTAAACATATTTAACAGCAGCAGTGACTTGGTGACATGTAGTTTTTCAAGTTGGTTCACAGCTCCTTTGTTTATTCTTTTTAATGTTTTTTTTGCTATACTATCTCTATGGAAGCATGAAAATGGCAGATTTCCATGATAACAGTTTTTTTACCCTATTTTTGGTGATTATAAAAGCAAAAACAAAACACAAATCTGAATTTATGAAAGATAATTGGCATTATGCAAACTATAAAAGCAGCTTTATTTATTTTTTCTATTTATTTTTTTCTTAATCTGTAAAGGTGAATGGTAAAATAGCTGTTTACTTTGACGTCACATTTCCTCAGCAACAGAAGTTGACATCTGTTATCCTGAAGCAGCAGTTTAATCCAGTCAGGTCAAGCACCACTTCCACAACAGCATGGTAAGTTCACCTCTTTAACTCTTTTTTAAAAATATATTAATCTATAATATGTTAGCAATGTTTTATTTTTAAATTAGTTGATCCTGGCATTCCCACACTAGAAAGAAGAGGTTTCCACATCTGTAGTGAATGGAGAATATAACAATAGTGTAAATGCTTCTTAAAGCTGGGGTACTTGAAAGACCACCCAATCACAGAGATATTTTTTTTCTTTATGACAAATACATTACTTTAATATAAAGTAGGCTATATAGGGCAGTCTAATTTGCCAGTACAGGTGTTGCATTTACAATAGACTTTGTTACAACAAATAGGCTAAAGGTTCAGTACCCATATTTACTAGTAAAGATCACTCATTTTGTTGTGTACTGTCATAAAAACATTTTAGGTTTAGCACATGTAACAGTAGCCTATAGTAATTCAAGATTGTGAAGTAGCTGCACTTCCTCAGCATCAGACACGTTGTTCCTCTATTTTAACTGCTCTTAAATTGGCTTCACATTCGCATTATGTTGTTAAAAATCCAGAAGTAGGCTATGTGAATAAAGTAAGGCCATAGTTTCCTTAGCAGCTTGGATACAGTCACTGGAGCACAGGACTTATCTTGGCCTGGGGCCATGTAGAGGTCAAGGTAAGAGGCTAACAGGTAGCCTAAATCCTACATGATTCCTGAGTGCTGCTCCTATTGTAATCTCATAAGGCTAGCTGTTATGTTCACTCAGCTGTCTCTGAATCGCTGTTGGACTTTTCACACACTGATACACAGCTCATTTACGTAGATGGGGGTCTTGTTAGCAGTAGTGAGAGGGCTAAATTGTGTGCTCATACCAACAGGGCTTACTGTCCATTCTCCGCAGACTGAAGCAGGCTCCAGAACAGGAAGTGCGTTTACTGTTGCTAGGACTGGATAATTCTGGAAAGACAACTATATTAAAACAACTGTCTGCTGAAGATATCACTAACATCACTCCAACACAAGTAAGTATCAACATCAACCTGATGACATAATGAGATATAAAAAATAAAGTGGAAATTATGTGTCTAATGTGTTTATAAGGGCTTCAATATAAAAAGTGTCCAGTCATCAGGATTTAAGTTAAATGTTTGGGACATTGGAGGTCAGCGTAGAATCCGCCCGTACTGGAACGCTTATTATGAGAACACAGACGTGCTGGTACAATCTGTTTGTGTGCATACAATATTCACTTTTATCTATCATAAGCCATTTCTTAGAAATTGTATCTTATTTCTCTGTTTGCAGATTTATGTCATTGACAGTTCAGACAGGAAACGACTGGAAGAGACAGAGAAAGTACATTTAATAATAATGATGACTGAGTTTTACTTTCATGACATATTGATGATTCACTCTGTGTTGTTCTACAGCAATTGTTCGAGCTGTTGGAGAGGACAGACTCGCTGCAGTGCCACTCTTAATCTTTGCCAATAAACAGGACTTGATGACAGCGTGTTCAGCGGCAGAGCTGGCAGAGTGTCTGCGTCTGCACACGATTCGTGATCGAATGTGGCAGATCCAGGCCTGCTCAGCATTAACGCTGAGGGACTCCAGGTACACCACACTGTCAACAGGACTGATATAATAATGATGATAACCAGTGTGAACAAAGCAAAGATTAAGTCAGACTCACATGTGTAACTGTTTTATTGCTCACTCACTTCATTTTTCTCACTTGTAAATTGTACATTAATTAGTAATGGTGCGTATGGCAGGTTGGAGTACATTTTTCAGCAAAGCATAGTGAACATTATATTCAAGATTTTATTTAAAATGTTGCTTATTTTCAACCATGGCTCTGTGCACGGAACACAAGTTGGCTTGTTTTTGTTCAAAATAGCTAACTTCTATACATACAAGCATTTCCTGTTAGCGTTAGATACAAACAAATCTCTTTTTAAACACAAGTGTCCTATGGTGAATTTTCCTCTGATTTGTGAAGTCTTCAATGTGTTTTCTGTAACATTCACCACAACTCACTGTTAATGTCTGATCTTCTGAGTATTTATCGTTTAAATTTTTGTGAAAAAACAACAACTCAGAAATGAACTGAACAAAATGGCTTGTATGTACAAAAGTCAGCTATTTTGAACATAAACAAGCCAACTGAAGTTCTGTGCATAGAGCCTTTTTTATATGGCATAAGTGAAGGTATCAGTTACCTAGCAACCATGCTGTACATAATGCTCCAAAACATTAGGACTGAGGCAAACTTGTAGGAAACACAATGGAAACAATGTACTTTTTTGCTTTTTACACTATTTTTATGTAGTGAAATGCAAACTATATAACAATCATTCTCTGTTGTCGTGGCAACAGTGCTTCACTAACTTGTTTACTAACTCTTGGAGATTTTTGACATTTTAACTGCAGTACTACAAGACTAAAAGATCTTTTTTAGGAAGAAAACATTTTATTATTTCAACTGTGTTCTAAAGTTTGTGACAAATGTGAGAGGCAAAGTCTTTCTGTTATCTGCTTTTCTGCCACTGTTTACCTGCTTTTGTGCGTTTATATGTCAGTTACAAACTCATTACTCTGCATAGTTGCTGTGGGTAAAATTTTTTCTCACATATAGCTCCTTTTCCCTATTTTACCTTTATTTTTGCATTGCTTCATGTTGGCATTTCTTTTAAGCCTAAACCTCACATGTAGAATGCTGTGATGTCCCCTGTATAACTAACTACTAACTCTAACTAACTCTATTAGGGCCAAAAGCCCACAAGGACTATCACATCAAACTACTGTATGTCAAAATAGTAAAAAATAAGCTTGAATTGTTTTTATTTTCACTTACTGTTATAGATTATAGTCTTACTTTAGCAACTCAACATAAGTAATTCTGACTCTCATTAGTATTTTGTTCTGTCTGTTTTCAGGACGGTATGACCTGGGTTTGTAAGAACATATCAACACGGAAGAAATGACCAAGAAAACGTATTTATATGCGTTGTGTTTCATGTTTTGTCCTCGTTTTATGGTCAACAACGTCAAATGTGATGTGACTTTATTTGGTGCATAAATCTTTATTTTCTAAGTGTATATATAAGAACACATGAACATTTTTTGTACTGCAATATTTGAGAGTAACCTTTTTTGACTCTTCATTGGAAAGTTTCTTCTGGTCACAGCTAGAGGTCAGCCTTGCATCAGTTTGCACCTGAACAGCGGTAATAGGTTTTCTAGGCTTTATGATTTGCTGTTTCTTTTAAATTTGAAATAAATGTGACATTGTTTTAAGTTCAATTGCATTTTGGAATGTGTGTCCACAAAATCTCAATAAAATTACATCTTATTTTGTGATGACAGTTTAAGCTTTTCTCTAAAATCAATCAAGTGTATAATTTTACAAACTGGAACGAGTAAGCAAAAAAAAAAAAAGGTAATATGAAAAAAAAAAGTTAATAAAATTACAAATTAATTATACATTGTGTGCAGAGATACATTTATGTTATTAATGTAAAAATAAGTATATTTTAGAAACTACGCTAAATGTCCATATCTCAGTCAATAGAATAAAATACAATGTAAGTTTTGATGAGATAAAAAAGTATCAATGAATGCAAAATAAATAGCCTATTAAAAGTAAAAATAGGCTTAGGTACAATGCAAAAAATATACAGTAATTACAGTCGTGCAAACTGCAATCACATGACATGATACTGACTTGACTTAAAGTGTCTATGACAAGGTAGAACAAATTTTCAATAAAACATATTAAACTTTATTATATTTAACCTTTTTAATAATAATGCATTGGATTTATACAGCACTTTTCAAGACACCCAAAGACGCTTCACATTTTTGCATTATTCATTCATCCCACACTGGGTAGTGGTAAGCTACTAATGTAGCCACAGCTGCCCTAGGGCAGACTGACGGAAGCGAGGCTGCCATTTTGCGCCATCGGCCCCTCCGACCACCACCAACCATTCACACTCACACCAGATCCATACTAGGCAATGTGGGTGAAGTGTCTTGCCTAAGGATACTGCAACGAGTTTCTCCTCTGTTGCCCCACTGTGGCACCTGAGGTTCCTCCGCGGTCTCCCATCCGAGTACTGCCCAGGCCCAACCCTGCTTAGCTTCTGAGATCTGACGGGATCAGGCTTTGGGATGCTGGTATGGCCACATGCCAAAGTTTTACACCACTTCGACTGTTTTGATAAGGTTTATAATTGTCTTTTGTCCAACAAATATGATATAGAGGTAATTCCACAACTGTTACTTAGCAAAATCCACATAAATGACACAGACGTTATCGATTTGACAAATGATAAAATTTTTTAATGCTTTAATTTTGCTAATTGATTGTTTTATCTCCAAGAAAACAGTTTTCAGTTGTGTGATGTAAACTTCCCAGAGTGAATGAATGAGAGAGTGAATGGTTGTCCCTGTTAAAAAATGTTAAAAACTGTTTTACAAATAGTTTGTGTTTTTATTCTGTGTTCTGTCTACATTTATTTTTTGGGTGCGGTGCCTTTAAAAGCCTTTTGGCTTCAACCACTCCCATGCATATCTGCTCATTTTTAAAAATGTTTTATTATTCAGATTGTTTTATTGTTGCAAAGAAATGTATATTGTTTTAATTAATCTTTTTCAGTGCTAAAAAAAAAAAAAATTAGATTGAGATTGAAAAAGCCTTTTGGGTGAGAGTCGAAAGGCTCACTCCTGGACGTATGAGGGATTAGGCAAACTTTTCTGCGCATGCTCAGTGTCAAGTCTTCCTCTAGTTTTGTGACTTTCTCTGTCAGTGTCACAGCGCCACACTCTGGTCAGTTACAGTTACTGGCTTCAGGCTGGTTCACTTATTCGTGTGGACGCTCACAAATCCTAAAACAGCTCCATGTTTATGCAATTATTTTTTTTAAATTATCATCGTTTTGTCTTCGTGTGAACAAGGCCATCGCCACAAGTTTTATAAAATTCACTCACAACTTTCCCCTCAAAAAAAGAGAAGCCCAAACTCACTATAAAGAACCAGACCTGCCTCTTTTTGACTTTGGGCCTCGACTCTGACCAAAGACTTACTCCACTCCTGACCTCTGCTTCGACAAAACAACCACATAATCGCTACGTGAATCCAATTTCTAAACGCCTCACCTTGTCCAACCACAATTTCCCCCCGTTTTGTCTTTTTCTGTTTTTCCCCCGGTTTATCTTCTGTGATACAAACCGCACTAATCTTAACAGACCAACTGCTCCACACTGATCCTTTGGGGCATTTACATACAAACCCTTTCCAGGCCTAATAGCTCTCCAATACAATTTGCATTTATATAGCCCACTTCATACCAACATGATCTGGCGCCTTTGCCCGTGATAAAAATAAACTACCTCTTTTGGCCTTGAGTTACTGCGTGCTGATACTTCTGCTGTTTCTCTGGCGATGTAAGGTTGGCTGAGTTTAATATGTCAGAGCTGCTTGACTTCACGACGACGCAGGGCTGGAAACAAGTGCAAAGAAGCCCAAAATTGACTTTTTTTAATAATTGGTCTGCGGTGTATTTGAATATTGTTGATGCAGCATTGTGCGGCGGTGTTGACCTGCCGGGACGGAGAGGTTTGTCTGCAGCGGATCTTTGAGTGTAGATTTAGAGAGAAACGAGCAGACATGGACAGGAAATTTACCTAAAGGAGACCTACTGTGTGAAATCTGTTTTTATCGATTATATCTGCTTCTCTCATCATTAGTTTACTCCAAGTTTTATTAAGATTGATTAATGTTTGAGTAATCTTGTATTGTCCTGGCAGCTCAGAAAAGCCCCGTTCTCACCTACCACCTATCCCCGCCCACTTATTTGTATTTAATTGTGATTACTCAAAATATTCAGATACATGTATGGATCAAAATAGTCACATAGCAACTTTACAACAATCAAAATACAAGATAAATTATTGATCTACATATATTATAGTTTTCTTCCTAAATAGCAATATGTCCCCTTTAAGTACTGTACTTAAATAAATAACAACTAATCGATTATTGGAATGACTAACTTGGTAATTAGGGCTGCAACAGGTTGAGACATATTAAATCGATTTTAGCCAAGTTCACTTGTTAAGTAAATGATCTGCCAGTGCGAAATAAACACATCTTGTTCTTCCTAAAATAGGTGGTTTCAAGTAAGAAAATATATTTGTAGACAAGGTCACCTACATCAAGAGAGATATTAACTCGATCCTTTTCCTCGCTTAAATAATATTTCTGGTCAAAATGTATTAAAAATCTCAAACTGACCGGCATTTGTGATGAGAAAAACTAATCAATTTAAAGAAAAAAATCAACAGAAAAATTGATTACCAAGATAATTGTTAGTTGCAGCCCTAATAGTAATTGAATTACAGCTTACTTAAAAGTGTAGTAGCTGTTTCACACTGCAAACAGAAGTTGGGTTTTTGCTTCTTCTCATAAATCCTTCATCGCGTGGTTAAGAGCGACGTGTATTCATTTTCCTCTCAGTTACGGCTTAAAAACTACTTTTTACAAATAAACAAAGTGAAACTGGAGTGGACCACTCAAGCTCAGCCAATCAGAGAGCTGCATTCTGATTAGAAATAAAATTTTTTATTCAATTCAGACTGACAACTACAAAAAAAAAAAAAAAAAGGTTAGAAAGCCTAATTACAGCGCTCCATTGTTCTCACAAAAAATAAATATTTATCTCATAATTACAAGACTTTTTTTTAATTAAGAGATTTATATATTTTTTTAAGTAAGAGATGTTTTCCGCCATCATTTCACCTGCAACATACAAGCATTTTTGCAGTAACGCAAAGTACCCGCCCACTCTAGGTGATCCATGCCTATACAAAGCGTGTGGGTATACCGAATGCGGGGGAAAAGCTATAAAAATTATCTCTTAATTACGAGATAAATACTGTATTTATTTTTTTGTGAGTACAATGGAGCGCCGTACCTTACTTTAAAGTTTGAATATTTACCCTGTGTAATTTTTTGGAAGCCAGTATTTAAATGTGTCTGATCTCAGAAGCAGGTTGGACCTGGGCAGTACTTGGATGGGAGACTGCTGGAACCTCAGAGGTTACAGTGGGACAACGAGTCGTTGTGTAGACTCTTCACCCACGTTGTGTCTGAGTCTGGGCAGCTGTGGCTCAAACAGTAGCTAACCTCCACCAAGTCAGAAGTGAGTGAATAATACAAAATGTGAAGCGTAATTGTGTCAGGAAAAGTGCAGCATAAATCCAATAATCTTTAAAAATGCCAAATATTACTTCATATTTGACTTTTATATTTTGTATTTCTTGTAGAAGTAAACAACTGGAGCAGTAGTTTAAAAACTATTATTTGTGGGCAAAAAGTGCAGTCATTTAAATATGGCGCACTTTTTAACTTCGGTGTAACCAAAAATAGACTTTAATGCAAGTTTGTGTCATTTTATGTCTTTGTTGCATTAAAAAATAATAAAAATATGTTTTCACTTAAAGTGGGCTTGCAATGCCAAAGTAGGAGGGCCTCTTCTTTATGTTTCCATAGACAGGATGTTCCTTTTAGGGCTGGAGGACATTGATAAAAGTAGATATAGGTCAAACCAACAGAAAATGTTCAAACATGTCTTTAATGTATTTATTGACGTGTAATGATCACACTAATAAGGCTGTAGTTGACTTAAGATGTGCGTTTCTGTCATCTGACCCAAACTGCACTCACAACACCACAGGGTTTTCAGTTTAGATACTTATGTAAAGTAAAGATGCAGCTAAGCAAGATTGTCATGTATAAAAAGTCAATACAATGTTTGGTCAATGAAGGAATAATAAATCTAAAATTTCACATTTCTTGCCTTGTTAAACACTCGTTTTGTAGCTTTTTAACTTTTAACATAACTCAATATTCAGTTTTGGCATATCTTCAAAACAACAATCATATTATCTAAAATTCATATATTTCACTCCTCTAGTTCCTTAAGCTGTATATCTTAAAAAATTCTTATTACGAATGCCTCAAAGTATGTTTTTAACTCTGTGTAATCGACCTTTCCCTCCAGAAAGTTACAAAGTACACCTTTAAGTATTGACCTTACAGTAATCTCTGACCAGCTGTATTTGTATTTTCACTTAAGTACTGAAACGCAGAAGTACTCCCTTGTAGTGTAGCGGCACATCCCACACTTTTACGAGGGTCTATGGAGCGTACATCAAAAGACAAAACTAATGAAAAAGGAAATGAAATCTCACCAAGCGAGACAGAGAATAAAACACCCCCCTATTTCTTTCAATTTGCGTCGCTTAATCATTAACGTCTAATTCTCGCAGTAATCGCCCAACCTGGAACGAGAAAAAACTCACTCTGACAAACATCTTTACGCAACTGAAATCTATTAATCCCTTTTAAATGATTTGGAGGTCGATATGCTGCAGGATCGAACATTTCTTCTGACAAAAGTTATTATCTAGTCTCTGTTAAAAGTACTTTAATACTAGACATTTGTCAGCTTATTTCACTTGTTTAATGACGTTTCTGATGTTTTCAAGAGATTTCAGCTTGAATCAAATCTGCCAATGAGGCGAATAAAAATGTTTGACTTCATTAGCAATAATTTGGCTTGAAATAAGAAGAAATTTATTTCAGCAAGATAGAAAACACATTGAAACAAGTAGGTCCATCATGTAAAACCATCTGAACCAGAAAAAATACCAAAAATCCAGGTTTTAAAGGAACCCTGGTTATGAAGACAAATATGGCTAAAACACTAGTACTGGTCATGCTTATTAAAATAAATTACAAACAAATATATAACTGCTTACTATTTTTTATAAAATTGTCATTGTTTATGTTGTTTTCAAGCCACTGGGAGCCGCTATTTGGTCGACGACATAAAATAGTGTTTCCATGGTTACTCCCACAATTTCATCTGTGAACAGTTGCCACAAAAACACCACTGACAGTGTCCAGTTCTTGCCTCTTCCTCTTGATTAATTATCTTCAGTTTTACTAGATTCCACATAATCGTTCTGTATTTGCTTGCTCCGGCTCAAACTGACAAGGTTTAACCCAGAATTCATGTTGCTTAGTTACCTGCTACTAGGGCTGTACTCAATGTATCGATACGGGGATATATCGTGACAAGCTCATTGGCAATACGCGTATCGTTACAAAAAGGTGTATCGGATACGTATCGGCATATTTAAATTCATATAATTTACACTTTTGAACCTGGACTGCAGATTTAAAGTTGAATCTATTGAGCTGAACAATGGCTTATTTGTAAGACACTTGTGTCTAACATAAAGAGTAGTTAGAAAATACAATTCCTCTGCATTTGACACTTGATAGGTGACATAATAAGGAAACTATATCTGCATCTACGTGTATCAGGATACGTATCGTATCGTGACCTCTGTATCGGGATACGTATCGTATCGGAAGACTCTGGCAATACCCAGCCCTACCTGCTACTGCCTGTTACCTTGACAACACTATTTATGTCATAACCGCAGCAAAATGGCCACCGCCATGTCATTTCTTCAAAACACTATTTAATAAAATTACAAATATTTCCAAGGTATTTGTCCTGTACTAATATAAGTCTTGATATTAAAATGTTTTAGGATAAACATGTGATTATATCCAGGGTTCAATTTAAAGGGGCACTGTGTAAGAAAAATAAATAAAGTGATCCATGTATTGTCCACTTTTGAACACCAGAGGGAGCATTTCAAGTGCAGTTTGCCTAACTACCATGGTGACATCTAGCGTCAATATTCACATTGTGGCCCGTAATAAAACATTTCAAATAAGTATAAATGTATCACAATTGATGTGGATGGTTAACAGTGCTCTCTTAAGTATTCATGTTGTAAAGAATAAATATGATTTAAATGTTTGTGGACTATATGTGATAATTAAAATTGCTCTCAATCTTACACAGTGCCCCTTTAAGACATTTTAACAAATTTCAAAATGCATTTTTGCAGAGCACAAAGTTGGTTTGTGATGTTGTGTGTGTGAGACGGGCTTTACAGTAAATAAATTATAATTAGTCTGACTTTTATCACGTGATAAACATGTACTTTTTGTTAGAAACTTTACAATTTTTGGCGATTTTCACTTTGCTAATTTGTGTACAAAGCTCTGATACACGGCAGCAGCAGGACCTGTATTTAAAAGAAATAACAAATGTTTATGGCCTTACAAAGTAACTCACCTGATTATAAAATGCAGGGAGTAGAAAGTACAGATACTTCTTAAAAAATGTAAAAAGTAAAAGTAAAAAGTCACCAGATTTTGTAATACTCAAGTAAAGAACAGATACTCAAAAAAAATACTTAACTACAGTACCTGAGTAAAAATACTTAGTTACTTGCCACCTCTGGTCATCAATCACATGACTTTCCCGCTGACTAAATCTGTCCACGCAGGAAAAACGAGGGGCACAGACGGTCACCCATTTACCCAGCGAGAGGGGCGAGTTAATTAGACTTTTGTACTAACACAAACATCGTAAATAGTGCAGGTCCTAACTTAGTTCTGAAGAAGAGGATGTGGATTGTGCTTTTGTGTAAACAGTGAAGTGCTTATTGCGTTCACCAGCTTGTGTTTGTGGTGAATGGACAAAGAGAGATGCATTTATTTAAAAGTTTAGTAGAAAATAGCTTGGTCATGTTGGTGTAAAGCAGTGGTTCCCAAAGTTTTCAGACGGGGACCCACAAAATAACAATGTTACCAACTCGCGACCCCCACAGCAAAATAAAATGGATGTCTTTAGAAATTTCAAGTTGGAAAACCTGTTAAATTGGACTCAAATGCATTTATTTTTGGAATATTATTGCTTTATATGACCAATTTCTAGTCAAACCTGATACTAAAGTTATAAAAATAGATTAAAAACTAAGTCATAATTGTAAAATTACATCTTGAAATGATCTTGCGACCCTCAGATTTTGCATCGTGACCCCCGAGGGGTCCCGACCCCCACTTTGGAAACCACTAGTGTAGAGCACTGCAGTCATAAATGGTCAATCACAGTTACTGTTAAATTAAATTATTCTTAACATTGCAAAAAAAAAAAAAGAAAAATATACATACATTGATTAAAAAGGAGTTGGATTCAGATTTTTTTTCTCATTCCGACGTCCCTTCGAAGGGCCGTCCCACTTTTTCTTGATTGTTTGATTCTTTTTTGTTCAGTGTCTGAATAAAACAAACTATGAACCACCTGGAAATGTTAAAGATAAAAATATCATTGTGTCTCTCTTATTTAGAGTCAAATCAGCCTCTGGAATCAATCAGACTCAGTTTCAACTGGAAACGTACAAATAAAAAAAAAATAAAAAAAATCTCCAAAAAATGTTAATAGGACTTTTGCATTGTTTGAATTCATTCTTTTGAGAATTTAGGTCCCTAAAACAAATTTTGATCTCAATTACCTACTAGAAATGAAACCTAAAATATGCCAAATCTAGAGTCACTCAGGTCTCAGCTGTCAACACAGCACCAATAAACTTTACTTATATTACAAGAAAAATTTAGACTGAAATAATCAGTTTTTCTTTTGAAGCTAAAACTACAGAGATACAGCTTCACAAAGACTTCAGACATTTGCTCGTTTTCCAAAGGATCAGAAACAGTTTTAGTTTGAAATTTAGACAATTTTAGTCAGACGTGTGTGAGGAAAAAAGGCCGGCATGAAGAAGACTTAACTTCTTATGTGACATTATAATTTAAGATGAAATATGATATTATTATTATGATAAAATATATAAGAAAACATTTAGATGTCTTGTTTATAATCAGACACTTTTCAATAATGTGTTTTCTATGGGTTTGTTGGTTAATGCTCTTATAGTTTCATATATTATAGGTATTTATCTGTTGGTAATAATTGGTGACTGTTAATGTAAATGTAAAGCGAGACACTGCAAGTGAATAGGAAAAGATTTAATTTAAAGCTATCAATGGGAAACTGTTGTAGTTTGTGAGTGAAATTATATTGGATATCTTTAAACTAGATCTTGAAAAAATTAGCATAAAAATTCAAATTTAGACTTTAAAATTGTATAAATCCCGTACAGAATTAGACATTAGATTTCTGTAAAAATGTTCAGGTCAGAACTGTGAAGTTTTGTGTGTAGGGGCCTTTGTGCGCAATTCCAATTGTTGCCGATCAACATGAATGTGATTTCAAGTTTTTCCTTTATTTCTGTGCTCTCATTAGACAGACTTTCCTCAAGTTAAACAAGCTGACGACCTTTTAAAAGTAAAATGCATTTCAAGAAAATAGTGGATTAAATTCAAAAGAAAAACAATTTTAGGAGCCATTTGAAAGTCAAAATACTGAGAGAGTAAACTACCCAAAACAAAAAAATGGTTTGCCTGCAGTGTCTCATCTTAAAGCAGCAGGGTGGTGGGTGCTGTTGCCAGTAGTGCTGCTGTCCTTTAGTTGCTTAGTCAATCGAGTTTTAGTAGATCAAATTTTTTTTAGTAGATCAATTATTTAGTTTAGGGGTGCACGGTAGCAGAGTGGTTAGAGCTCTGGCTTCCCAATAAGGAGGTCGTGGGTTCGACTCCCAGGTCGGATCATATCAACATCTCACGATCTCTCTGGGTGGAGTTTGCATGTTCTCCCGTGTCACCGTGGGTTTTCTCCGGGTACTCCGGTTTCCTCCCACCTCCAAAAACATGATGTTTAGGTTAATTGGGCATCACAGTAAAGTTTCCCTGTGAGTGAATGAGAGAGTGATTGGTTGTCTGTCTAATCCTGCGACGAGTTGGCCACTGTTCAGGGTGTTCCCCGCCTAAGGCCCAAAGTTACTGGGATAGGCTCCAGTCACCCGCGACCCCTAACGGATTAAGCGGTAGAAAATGAATGAATTATTTAGTTTTGATTATAAAGATGTATATTGAACGGCAACAAAAAAAGATGAAACAGCTGAAGATTTGGACCAAATCATTGGTCTAAACTGCTTCTCAAAAATAATTACACTTGCGTTTAGATGAAGTCCAGTTTTGTTTTGTTTTTTTTAATTCACAGATTTAATGCAATACTTTTTAGTTGCTGAGCTTTTGCCACGCCCCCTTTTTAGTCGATTAATCCAGGGGTTCCCAAACTTTTCAGGCCAGGACCCCCCCAAAATAACCAACTCACGACCTCACGAATAATTTCTAGCTGGAAAACCATTAAAATTGGGTTAAAATGCAATTATTTTAGTATGTTATTGCATATTATTATTACAAGGTTGTTGTTTTTTTTTAAATAAATATAATTGTAAATAATGATAAGCTATAAGTTCTCTGCAAATTATTAACAACTCAAAATGAAGCTCATCTTTACAAACTGCAGATTAAGTGATTGCTTTAAATGTATATACTGTAAGTTTAAGTCAGAGTCCGTGTTTGTATGATAAGTGCAGATACTTCTCGATGAAACAACAGCAAAAGGCCACATTCCTGTCATAGCAGCTTTGATGTGCTGCTTTCTCCGTGGGGTTTTTACCTCTTCAGTCGTGCTCAGCTCTAATTAAACTGCAGAGTCATAAACCGCGTGGGACAGGCCTATAAAGATGATCGGAGGCTGTGTCAGCGGGGGACCAGACTTCACACCTCGCACTGGGTCACGCTCGGAGCTGAGGAGGGGTCAGCGGGGGTCAGGCTGGAGGAAGAGAAAACTGGGGGTAATTATGGGTGGTCTCCATGTCGGATTAACACAATTTACTGTGACGATTTTTATGTGGAGTTTAATCCTGTAGTTTAAACTTGTTTTCTTTTATTTATTAGTCAGTCCATAGAAAAACTAAGCATTTTGTCAATTCTTCTGGAAGTGCAAACCTAATTCCAATAAAAAAGTCATGGCACACCACCTATTCAAATAAAGCCAATCGAGCTGTTTTGTATATCGAAATATATACACTATAGAAATTGTTTTGAACGTATTTGGCCCACGGGCCGCTATTTGAATCGCCCTAGGGACTTTCAATAAAATGCGTAGTGCAACAAGCAACCTCAGCCATACAATAAAAAACTAAAGATTAAGAATAAAGAAACAAGGATTAGGGATTTTTGACATGTCATGTTTTTCTTACATTAACGACTTTTAGACATGAAAACATGCTAAAAATGCCTGTTTCAGTCATACAATTTATTTTTACAATATTTTCATAAATCAAACCTGAAAAATTGTTAAGCATCATTCCTTAATGACTTAAAAGCTCAGTCCAAAAGGAACTTCAAAAAAAGAAGCCCAAAGTAAATCCCATTTAAGAAAAAAATAATCCATAGAACAGACAGAAGCATCAAATAGAGAAAAAATAAATCACAATATGACGATTTCTTCAAAAAAGCAGATTGTTATAAAGATGAGCTCACGATTCACGATTTTTATCACAATATTGCCCAGCCCTAAAAAGTGCTATTTATTTATGTATTTAATATGGACGTAACAACTGCATTGGACGAACCAGATGCATTGTTTTAAGTGTTAGCACAAGGGCTAATTTTCAACACCTGTCCACAGGAGGCTTTTAAGCAAAGATACAAATATTAAAACAGTAACAATAAAGATTAAAAATGTACATTTGATTAAACATGGTCATGGTCATTTTTATTTCAGCCACAGCTTCAGACGTCTGTTAAAGATGTTTGGATCTGTTTGTAGTTTTAGTTCTGTGGAAAGAGAATTCCACGGTCTGGATCCAACGGAGGAGAAGCTGGACTGTCCAAAAGATGTTCTGAACTTTGGAACTACACTGTCTCCACTCACAGAGGCTCTGGTGTTAGGTCTGAGTGAGCCCTGACGTCTAACAGCCAAATCACAAAACAGCGGTGACACATGATTTGTTAAACATTTAAAATACAATTTCAAATGACAAAAATTTACAAAATTTTCAAATGTAAAAAGATGATGTTTTTGGATGATGTCATAATGATGCCACCTCATGGGTTTTTTGTCAAATACCTAATGGCTTGCTTGTACAAAGATACGACTGGTTTAAGTGTTGAGGAGGACGTTTGTGACCATGAAGTCAGACAATAAGACAGATGAGACAATATCATAGCATGTAAATACAGTAGAGCAGCTTGATGAGACAACTCTCTCCTAATAAAACGAAAGCAGCTCAAGTTAGATTTCACTTTTTACAAACATATAGCTTTGAAACAATCGATCTAACAATCGATAATGACTCCTAAATATTTTGCCTCTTAACTTCTTCAATATATCATTGTTTATAAAAACCTCAAAGGGACTGTTTGAGGATCGTGGTCTGATTGAAAAACATATGGCCACAGTTTTCTGAACATTTAAGGTTAAGTGAGATCGCTCAAGCCAGGTGGAGATGAGGCACAAAGCTTGTGACAACTGCTGCCCTGCCAGTGCGGATGTTTTAGCAGACACTTGATAACTGTGTCATCAGCATAGAGCTGGCAGTTGACATCTTACACAAAAAGATGTTGGACTTACATAATGTCTATATACTGTATAGTTATCAAGACTAGGGCAGGGCAATTTGGTCGTGATGATCGGTTGTAAATGAAAAAAGTAGAACAATATTAATGTCATTGTATAAAATAAGCCATATACATTTTGAACCTCTGTATTTTTAAAATCCAGTCATGCAAGCAATATACTTAATAATTAAAGGAGACATTTTATATCAGCGCAATTGAAAACTAAACATGTCCAATCGACAAACTAACAACATGAGTAAACCACGAACGCTGAATCAATGCGAGTGTCAATCTCCTTTAGCTGGGAGTCAAAGGTCGTACTCTTGACCCTTTCGTGACCTCCGACTCCGACCGGGGAAACGCTCGGCTGTCGTCTGAAGCGCTCCCACACATTGACTGATTACACTTATCGTTTGAGGGATCTGCTCCACTTCTTTTTGTCTTGTCTCGTCCCCCCTCCGCGCGCTCCTGTCGCTCCCCACTGCTCATAATTTGACTTTTTATCACCAGTCGCGGCGAGAGGCAGCCAGAGCCATCCGTCATTACAGGCCGGCGCTGACAGCTCCTCACACATGCATGGATTTGTACGTTTGACTCAATCCAGGAGCTTACTTTACTGTAACTGATTCAATATTCCTCAAATGAGCCGCTCGATCTGCGCACACACCGCGCGCCGGATGGGATGATGTATAGCCGGCGCTTAATAGATTTCACAGGCTTCAGAGGCCAGCCACTTTAGGGGGGAAAGGGTATAATCTGCGCAATAAAAACATAATTATTCATTTGACTAGCTGGATAATTTATGTAGCTCCGATGCTATTAGCTTTTTAGCCTGATTCTGCGCGTCAGCCTTTGTGCGTTCTGCTGTAAATAACACAACAATATGAACAAACTGCACACACAAATTTGTTTAAGTTGTGAAAAGTTGATAACAGGCTGTAGACCAGTTTTTCACTGCCTTTTTTGGACTCGGCATAGTTTTGTGCTTAAAGGGGACGTATTGTGTTTTTTTTTTTATATTTAGTAAGAAACTAGAACATGTGCAGATCAGTAACTTACCTTTTGTTTGTTGTAAAACACTAAATTGATCTAAAACAATAAAAATAGGAACAGCTCCACTGACTTTCTGTTCAAAACTGCAGAACTGATAAGCTCCGCCTCTTCATTTTAAAATGTAACTGTAAAAAGGAACAGATTAAAAAAAACTTTTTTTTTTTTTGGACAGTTTTGGACCATATATGCTTCACTTTAAGTTTTAATCTTTTGAAATATAACAAGTCAATACAGACAAGTGGGAGGGGATAGGTGGTAGGTGAGAACGGGGATTTCTGAGCACTTGATCTGCAGCTGAAGAACAAAACAAGACTACTCCAACATGCATGAATCAACAAATATAACTTAGAGTAAACTAATGATGAAGGAAGGCCGTTATAACAAGGTTAAAAACTTAGAAAAGTGAATTTGACATAATAGGTCCCCTTTAAAAACTGTCCGTGGCACATAGGGATGAAAAATCTATTGAAAACTTCCAAAAATCGATCAAAGTATTCAGCAATCGAATCGACCTGTTTAACTCATGCAGCTGCTGACTTAAACACACTCTGTAGATGTATAATAAAAACAACAATAAAAGCCACAATGTTTGAATAAACAAAGTGTGAAAGTGTGCCAGACCTGACTGAATGTGCTTTATATGTTGAGTTAACAACTGATGGGTTAATGACTCTACATATGGACACTAAACATGACCGTTCACTGTTAAAATGTTGATAAAAATACAAGTTCTGACTCACAAACAACAACTCTGTTTTGAACATTTATTATGCTTATTTTGTGTCTTACGGTAAAAGACATTTTGATACAAATATTGCAACATTTCCAATTTGATAACTGCATTATTGAAATCACAATTTATGATCTGACTAATGGCTGTGTGCACAGAAGTCAGTTGGCTTGCGTACATTCAAAAATGCTAACATTTCTACATACAACCACTTCCTGTTAGCGTTAGCATTTAGACACAAACACTCTCTTTTTAAACACACAAGTGTTCTCTGGTGAAATATTCCTCTATAATGTAAAGTCTTAAACATGTTTTCTGTAACATTCACCACAAATGTCTGATCTAAAGAGGATTTATTTGTTTTAAACTGATGTAGAGAAAAAATGCTAACTTCTGTACATATGACCACTTCCTGTTAGCGTTAGCATTTAGACAGAAACACATCTCTTTATAAACATAAATATGTTCTTCTGGTGAAGCGTTCTCCTGATTTGTAAATCTTTCACATGTTTTAAAATGTATTTATTTTAGAAATTCATTTAAGTGAAAATCCTATAGAAATGAACTGAACAGGAAATGCTCATAAGTACAAAAGTTAGCTGTTTTGAATATAAACAAGCCAACTGCTGTTCTGTGCACAGAACCTGAATATTTCATTAAAAATCTGCACTCTTATCAAATAACCCAAAGAAATAATAATCAGAATCATCATTTACCAAAACAAATGTTAGTTGCAGCTCCAAGTCGACTAATACACATTTTTATTGACTAGTTCATGAGTAAATCACTGCTCCATCATTTAGATCAAAACTATTCCACTTGATGGCCGTATTCATGTAACTAAAGATGTCATCGTGCACAATTATCCACATTATTTAGAACCGGGAGCCGCTGAACTGGAAGGCAGAATCGCAGAGGAGAAAAAACGTGTTGTTTTGGGGGGTTTTATTCTGTTTATATGTGCCTTTTTACGGGCGGAGGTTTTTTGCGAGCCCCAGAAGAACGCCGGCGAGAGGAGGAGAGAGCAGCGCAGTATTCTCAATTTCCTTCTAAAAAGAAAATTCATTTGCAGTTGCTAATGTAATGTCATCGTTGTGTTTACTGAGCGTGGATGATGTATAGGGGATGTTGCATTGAGTGAGACTGCTTAATGATGCATAGAATTAAGTCTGTGGCTTTCAGCTGAGCTCCCCTCGATTTCACACACCACACACCTCCTCCTGGTCCAGACTTCTGTGTGCCGCTGCTTCCCTCCCCTTTACATCTCTCTCTCCCTCTCTCTTCCCTTTCTCTTTCTGCGTTTTATCATCTAGCTTTCTCTCCCTCTCTCTTCTTCTCCTCTCACTCTTTCTCTCTTTATGTTTATCTTCTCTCTTTCCCATCTCTCTATTGTTATCTTCTCTCCTTCCTTTCTCTCTCTTTATTTTACCTTCTCTCTTTAACTCTCCCCATTCTTTCTCTTCCACCCTTTCTTTTCTATTTTTTGGTTTTATCTTCTCTCTTTCCCTCTCTTTAATACTTCTCCTATCTCTCTCTCTCTCTCTCTCTCTCCTCTCTCTCTCTCTCTCTCTCTCTCTTCCCTTACTCTATCTCATTTATCATCTGATCTAGCTTTCTCTACTTCTTTCTCACTCTTCTTTCTTCCTTTTATTTGTTTATTTCTCTTCTTCCTCACTCTCTCCTTCTTTCTTTGCCTCTACCATTTCTCTTTCTCTCTCTTAAATCCAACCTCCATTCTCTCTCTCTCTTCCCTTCTTCATTTTATCCTCTGATCTTGCTTTCTCTCCCTCTCTTCTTTCTTTCTCTCTTTCCCTTTCTTTCTTTCTCTTTCTTTCTTTCTTCCTTTATTTAATTTATTTTTTTTATCTTCTCTCTTTCCCTCTCTATTTGTTATCTTCTATCCTTCCTCTCTCTTTATTTTATCTTCTCTCTTTAACTCTTCTCTCTCACTTTCCTCTCTCTCCATCTCTTTCTCTGTCACTCTCTCTTTAATGTCTTACTCTTTCTTTCTCTCTCTACCACTTCTCTCTATCTCTCTCTTCTTTCTTTTTCTTCATTTTATCATCTGATCTCGCTCTCTCTACTTCTCTTTCTCTCTCTTATTTATCTTTTCTTCTTTTCCTCTCTTTCACAGTCACTCACTCTGTCTCTCTTTCTCTCTCTGCTCTCCGCTACCACTTCTCTCTTTCTCTGAACCCTCTCTTCCCCTCTCTCTCTGTCACCCTTCTCTTCATTCTTTCTTCCTTTCTTTCTTTCTTTCTTTAATTCCCTCTCTCCTCCTCCTCCCTCCTCCCTCTATTCTCTCTCTCTCTCCTTTCTCTTTCTTCATTCTGATCTTGCTTTCTTCTTCTCTCTTTCACTTTCCTTCTCTTTTTCTTCTCTCTCTTCCTTTCTCTTTCTTCATTTTATCATCTGATAGCTTTCTCTCGTCTCTCTTTCTTCCTCACTCTTTCCTTTTCTCTTTTGGTTTATCTTCTCTCTTTTCCTTCTCTCTGTTATATTCTCTTTTCATCTTTCTCTCTCTTTATTCTATCTTCTCTCTCTCTAACTCTCTCTCTTTTTCCTCTCTCCCCATCTCTTTTCTCTGTCACTCTCTCTTCTGTCTTTCTTTCTCTCTGCTCTTCCTCTACCACCTCTTTCTTTCTCTCTTAAATCCATCCTCTCTCTCTTTATCTTTTCCGTTGTGGGCTCTCTCGCTTCTCTCTCTCTTTTTAATCTCTCTCTCTTTTTAATACTTCTTCACTTTCTCTTTCTTCATTTTATCATCTGATCTCGCTTTCTCTCACTCTCTCTACTTCTCCTTCTCACTCTTCTTTCTCTCTCTTTTCTCTTTTTTTTGGGGGGGTATCTACTCCCCCTCTCTTTCCCCCCTCTCTCTATTTATCCTCTCTTCTTCCTCTCTCTCTCTTTATTTATCTTCTCTCTCTAACTCTCTCCCTCTCTCTTTGTCTCTTTCTCTCTCACTCTCTCTCTTTAATCTGAAGCAGCTCTCTCCCTTTCTTTCGTTCTCTACACCTCTCTCTTTCTCTCTCTTAAATCCATCCTCTCTCTCTGTCTTTCCCGTTGTAAACTCTCTCGCTTCTCTCTCTTTAATACATCCTCCTCTCTCTCTCACCCCATTTTTTCTCCCTCCTTCCTTCTATTTCTCTTCTCTCTTTCTCTCACTCCTCCCCTCTCTCCTACCCTTTCTCTCCTCTCTCTCTTTAATCCATCCTCTTCTCTCTCCCTCACCCTCTCATTCCCTCTTTTCTTTCTCACTCGCGCTTTCCTTCTTCTCTTTCCTCCTCTCTCTCCCTCCCGTCTTTCTCTCTTTAATCCATCTTGCTCTCTCTCACTGTCTCTATCCCCCCCTTCTCTCTCTTGAATCCATCCTCCTCTCTCTACCCCTCTTTTTCTCTCTCTTCTCTTTCCTTGTCTCTTTTTTCTCTCTCACTCCCCTCTCCCTTCCCTCGCTTTCTCTCTTTAATCCATCCTCCTCTCTCTTGCTGTCTCTTCCCTCCTTTTCTCCCGCTTCTCCATCTTTCTTCCCTCTTTCTTTAATTCAACTTTCTCTCTGTCTCTCTCTCTCTCACTCTCCCCCTGTATTTCTCTCTCTCTCTTTTCCCCTCTCTACCCTGCCTCTCCCTCCCCCTTCTCCATCTCTCTTTAATCCATCCTCCTGTCTCTCCCTCCCTTCTCTTCTTTCTCTTTCTCTCACCTCTCTTCTTTCTCTCTTTAATCCATCCTCCTCCTCTCTCTCTCTTTCTCTCTCTTTCCTGTCGTGGACTGTTGGCCACACATCTCTCTCTTTCTCTCCTCTCTCTCTCTCTGCTCCGCTGGCGAACTCCATCAATCACCGCCGGGGGAAGAGAGTGAGGCAGATCTGGGGGAGTGATAAAAACTATAAAAATGTAAGATATGGTTCGACAAAAGAAAGAAAAAAAAAAGAGGAAGAAGAAGAGAGAAAGCACACATATACACACATTTACAGAAACTTTGGAAACTACAAGGTCTTATATTTAATGGTCCGATTTGCACAGCGCCAGTCCAAAAACCTGCCGCGGCTCAGTGTGAATATACATGTTATTTCTGGCTCTTAATCGCGGCGGCGGCGGTGATGGAGCCAGGGATGAGCGGCGTAATGATGATGTGATTTTAGTGCCAGAGCTAACAGTTATTACCTGAGAGCCGAGAGGGAGGAGCTGGCTGCTGCGGCGCACAAATGGAGAGTGTGGTTAGGAAAGCAAACACGCAGCTCTCAGACTTACTAAAACTCGCTGGTATAGGAAGCGCTGTATTAACGATTTTATAATATTCTGAGAGAGAAATCTTACTTAAATACTTCTAAAGACTAGAATTGAATGACTTTACAAAGCATCTATTGCTATAATAAAATACTAAACTATATTCAGATCCAGATCCTTCCTGTTCAAACTGATAAGCACCGCCTCTTTATTCTATCTATCTATATAACAAGGCTGTGTCGAACCAACGTGGGTAGCCGGGTGACTGGAGCCTATCCCAGTGACTTTGGGCCTTAGGCGGGAACACCCTGGACAGTGGCCAACTTGCTCTAGCTTGGTTAGACAGACAAGCATTCACTCTCTCATTCATTCACTAAGGGTGATGCCCAATTAACCTAAACATGCATGTTTTTGGAGGTGGAAGGAAACCAGAGAAAACCCACAGTGACACAGTGAGAACATGCAAACTCCACCCAGAGAGATCATGAGATGTTGATATGGTCCGACCCGGGAGTCGAACCCACGACCTCCTTATTGGGAAGCCAGAGCTCTAACCACTCTGCTACCGTGCACCTGTGCTTCTTTATTGTAAGATTTTAATGTAAAAAGCAGTGATCATTGATGTAACAAATTATCATTACTGCAAGCTGATTTCTAGTAAAAAAAAAAAAGTACATTTACAAAGATTTTATCAAAATAATAGACTAATGTATTTTGGGGTATTCATTTTGATATGTACTAAGACTTCAACAGATAAATAAATCAAGAAAAAAAGATTACCACTCATTTTCAGAAATGCTTGGGGGCCTGATTAAAACTGTCGAGGGCTGCATCTGCCCCGGGCCAAAGTTTGCTCATATCTGATTTAGAATCCACTCACCCAGTGAACGCAGACACTGAGGTAATGTGGGTTAAGTATCTTGAGAAAACTCAATGACAGTCCACTCCTGTCATTCTGCTGTGGCTCCTGGTGTTCCAGCGGTCTCCCATCCAAGTCCAGGCCCTAACTTGTTTAGCTTCTGAGATCTGACTGGATCATGCTTTGACAAACAGGTATGGTCACAGTGGGACAAAGAGCAACTCGTAGTGTCCTTTCGGCATGGAAGACACTTATAAACATAAAATAATGCAAAAATATGAAGTGTCTTTGAGTATCATGAAAAGCTTTGTATAAATCCAATGTATTTACCATAATTTCTGCCCTATTGAGCGCACCTGAATATAAGCCGCAACAACTAAATTTAAATAAGAAAAACGAAGAGTACATATACTGTATATGCCATACTTGTTAATAGTAAGTCTATGAGAATCTAATATTTTGCTGCGTTGTTATATAAGCGGCAGAGTTCAAAGCTTGTGAAAAAAGTAGCGGCTTATAGTCCAGAAATTACGGTATATTATTAGTAACAAGCAGCAGGTTTTAACATACTTGCTTGTATTGTTGGAAAGAGGCTACATGAAGTGACCGGAGATAGGTGTTAGGTGAAAACAGATATTTTCTGAGCACTCGAGCGGCATTTACAGGACTATACAAGATTATTCCAACAAATGAAATCAATCCAAATACAACTAATGAAGAGAAGAGCACAGTTATTAACTCAGAAAAGTGTTTGTATTTTATTTTATATAAACAGTCGGCCTATAGTTGGTGCAGAACTTTTTTATAAGTTTTAATATACAACCCAAACATTATTCCAACTAATCCAAAGCTCAGTGTCCTTGTATTTCCTGGCAGTGACAGTGTGGAGTCCTGTGTGTTTAGCTCGGCAGCAGCAGCACACACACACACATATATATATTTGAGTTTGCTTGTGTGTGTTTTGTTTGTTGATTTTACACTTTACTCATCCTCCTCTCTCTCTCTCTCTCTCTCTCTCTCTCTCAGTCACTCTCGGGGGGCTCTGTTGTGATCCAGCTGTCCAGGGCCATTCATCATTCGCCCGCCACTCTTCCCCGCACAGAATTATTATTTCTTTTGATGTGTTACTAGTTGAAAACAAATCCATTTTGCTGGCCATCAATTTATCATTTGAATGGAGAGTCACACTTGAGTTGTAGGGGCGGCCACGTTTCCCCAGCGTGTGTGTGTTTGTATAAATGTGTGTGTATACGAGTGTGTGTATGAGTTTGTGTCAAAGCAATGCACTGTACAGACTAACAGCGGCCTAAAACTCAGAATCTTTAAAGTGTATGCATAAAAGACATATACATTGAAAATATTTAGTCTATAGGTTCTAGTATTTACTTAAAGTGACCCATGGATATAATCACATGTTACCCTAAAACACTTATAATATCATCACTTATGTAAATACAGGACAAATACCTTGGAAGTATTTGTAGTTTTATTAAAATAGTGTTACGAAGAAATGACATGGAGGCTGCCATTTTGCTGCGGTTATGACATAAAATAGTGTTGTCATGGTAACAGGCAGTAGCAGGTAACTAAGCAACATGAATTCCCAGGTTAAACCTTGTCAGTTTGAGCCGGAGCAAAGCCAAATACGGAACGATTATGTGGAATCTAGTAAAACTGAAGATAATCAAGAGGAAGAGGCAAGAACTGGACACTGTCAGTGATGTTTTTGTGGAAACTGTTCACAGATGAAGTTGTGGGGAGTAACCATGGAAACACTATTTTATGTCGTCAACCAAAATGGCGGCTCCCAGTGACTTGAAAACAACATAAACAATGACAATTGTTGTTTGTAATTTATTTTAATAAGCATGACCAGTACTAGTGTTTTAGCCAGATTTGTCTTCATAGTCAGGGTTCCCTTTAAAAATATATGTTTAAAAAAAATCATAATTATTACTTGTTTTTATTTGTTTGTGTTATTAAGAATGTGTTTCAGTTTTGAGGTACTTTGAATTACCTCGTCTATCATCTATGTTCTATAAATAAACTTGCAGTGCCTTCTGTATTTTGAACACTGTTTTTTAGAATTATGTGATAGTTAAAGGAACATTGTGAAACTTGCGCAACGTTTTGTGTTTTTACTTTTTTTGTGGGAGTAAAAACATTGATGTGTGTCTTTACTCTGAGCAGCCTTTTGTATTCTGTCTGGTAAAAAACAAAAACAAAAAACAAACATTCAATCAACAATATCAATCTTGATTTTTTGTTTAACTTTTTCAAAAACAAATTAAAAATGCCAGTCATTAACATAAACAAAACAAATACTTTTAATATGTCCAATTTATTAGATTTTTTAAAATATTCTGCCTCAAAGTTTGACTTTTGATCCAAACTGCACAATTTTACTGACAAAGGATTGTTTTGTATCTTTTGATTCAAACCCCACCTCCAAATAGTTGACCATTCGTTGATTTTTCGATTATTCGCTCAGCCCTATTTATCAATCAACTATATTTGAAACAACCAGAGTTGACCAAAGTGCTTCACAACAAGAATACATTAAACAGTAAACAATCAAAACATTTGCATTAAAGTTTGAATAAAAACCATATAAGCTGAACCGTGTTAAAAGTGAAAAATGGTAAGTTGTAAGTAGAGTCTTATTTAGGCGTTCCTTCTTTGTTTGTTGTCATGTCAATCTTTTTTCCCCATTTGCTTTGTTATTCCACATTATGGCAAGAAACTCAACTAAATCAATGATGAACGCTCCAAACTTACTGTAATTTCTGAACGCCGTGACTTTTTTTCCCCCTAACTTTGAACTCTGCGGCTTAAACAACAAAGTACGATAGATTCTCATAGACTTAATATTAACAAGTGCGGCCTATTAACCCTATTTTGTCCCGCCTACTTTTCTAGGACGTGCACTTCCTGTTTAGCTGTAGATTTCAGTCGATGGATTTATTTTAACTGTCAGTATATTTAATTAAAATTGCCCCACAAGACAGACAAACAATTACGTTAGCTACCTTAACAGGAAGTGCATTTCCAAGCCAAGTGGGCGGGACAAAATAGGGTAATATATGTACCTTGTCTTATTTAATCTAGTTGGTGCGACTTACATTCAGGTGAGCTCACAAGTGAAAAATTACGGTACATGCTTTAATTTTCTATTTCAGTGGGACTTAACTTTTGATTTTTTCACCCCCAGAAAGTTTATTATTTATTTTTTGAATATTTAATAATAAAAGGTTGGGCCTGGGCTGAGAGACCACTGGAACCTCATGGGACGACTACTAAATGTTGTAGTGACCTTAGGCAAGATAGAGAACACTCTGCCCCTTCCATATTTAAGTGAAGTGTCTTAGAATGGACTGACAAGCGTTATTTTTAAATCCCAAAGCATTATTGTTGCTTTAGTTAAAAATCTTTAACTGTCAAGATGGCGTCACCATTTTGCCGCCAAAAAATGTGACTTTGTGA